>JAEQML010073129.1:0-15123 GCA_016904865.1 Pissodes strobi
TGAAGGGTGCTGTGATCAACAGAAAAAATATTTGGCAAAGTTAAGTATGCTTTTTTTAAATCTGGTACTCTTGCAGATGATAAATTTAAAAATTGATAGATATGTACCAAATTCTAAAGGCGTTGTGAGAGTGAAAGTGAAGAGTTGTACTAAAAACCATTGTCGGTTATGTGAATATCCCTAATATAACGACAGTTATTTTGAAGAATATAAAATAACAGGAAGCAGATGGCAATATTATTCAACTAAAAGTCGCATAATATCGCAAAGCAATTCATTTTGCATGCAGTAAATGAGCATATGTCTGGTAATCAAGAACATTATCGAAATGATTATGTGATTAAAAGTAATAAAGGAAAGAAACTCTATTTGTCGCTAAATGAGATCATATATAGTATCTGGGATGCTCATTTGTAATGTACGGTTTGCAGGTCGTAAGAGCTAAGAGCATAGTGAAAAAGAACTCCTTAGTGAGTATGTCACTGCAGATGCACAAGCTAGGGATTAGTTCGATAACTTGATGGTAAATGATCTTAATTAGATTGATGATGAGGAAGTGCCTATCTGCCCCGACACTGAAGCATTCCGAATAGTAATTGACCCGAATATGTCCCGAGCTTCTTGGGGCTATTTCAGAGATGCGACCTTTTTCGTATTTGTTCCGAACATACATTTCCCGAAACGTCTTGTCGCAGATGTACCGAAATGCAAAGACCGTGTTTGGCCCGAACCTGCTTATTCCGAAAAGTTTTTGTGCCTTTGACGCAAAATGCAGTTACGGTAGTGTATATATATCTACAATGCAGATGCAGTAATTCCACGGTCTAACGATTTTAACGTTGATTTTGAAAGAGACAAAAATAATTTGCCGTAAAGTTGGATGGTGGAGGGGTCATAAGCTTGGGTTAGTCTGTTTTTTGCAGTAAAATGTGTAATTGCCGCTTCTATAAAGCACTGTCAGGACGTGTACGGTAATTGTAATTGCATTTAGCGTTAAGGTCACAAGAATGGAAATGTACGTTCGGGCTAAATACAATCTTTGCATTTCAGAATATTTACGAGCAGGGGTTTCGGGAATTATCAGTTCGGGCAAAATATGGTATTAGGGTTTCAGGATATTTACGGTAAGACGTTTCGGAAAATGTACGCTCAGGGCAAAAACGGAAAAAGTCACATTTTCGAAATTGCCTCGAAATATAGACTATCGAACTATGTATGCCATTTGCTGTTCAAGATGCTTCATTGTCGAGCTATATATAGCAAATCTATGGTGATAATAATAAGATATATAATAACATAATTTGAAGTCTCTTCTGGATTACGACGTACATCTAGTCGGTTTCTGTAGTGTATTAATTCGAATAATCATTTGCCTAACTACCAAATAAATATAGACATAATAATCAACATAGGTACATTATTAGTTATTTATGTACCAAGGGATGTTTATGCCCTGAGGGCGACTATCTAATAAACCCGAGGGCCCCTGGCCCGAGGGCTTGTAAGTCGCCCGAGGGCATACACATCTATTAATACCCGCGGTGCATACAAACTTTTATGTCATACTAGTTCGTTATTGCCTTCAAATATGTAAATATTTTAAAAAATACGAATTCAATTGAGTTAATTGAGTTTAAACACATTTTCATTTTACCATAGTAAATCATGGTAGTAAATGTTATCGTTGCTAGGGAAATGATGTCAAACTTAAAGAGTCAAAAATGTAGAAAAGTTTTGAAATTCCCGACGAAATTGCAAAAAAAGCAGAGAAAGCAACACAAAACTTGTTAGCGAAGAAATCGAGAGACGCTTACGACAAGGAATATGAGAAACTACTAACCTGGATGGCATAAAACTGTGTAGAACATATTAATGAAACTGTGCTGCTTGGATACTTCGGCGATCTCACTCCGAGTTCCTTATGGTCCAAATATTCAATGATAAAGAAGACTTCAATGGTAGATAAGAATATTAACATCGCTAATTACCATAAGCTAAGCGAATATTTGAAGCAACAGTCAAAAGGATATTAGACAAAAAGATCTATAGTTTTGTCTAGAGAAGATGTTTTAAAATTTATTTATGAAGCACCAAATGACACGATTTCAATGTATAAAGTTGCATTAATATTTGGTGTATTTGGTGGATATCGACGGCAAGAACTTGTGAATATGCTAGTTATTCACGTAGAAGATAGAAAATCAGTTTTTGTGGTAAACGTATCAGAGACAAAAGCCGATAAAAAGCGATTTTTTACCATTGTTGACGAAGACGACATGTTTGAAGCTGATAAAAGACTTTTTCATGATACCTCTCTGAAAACTATCATTTTCGACGTCTCTGTAGAGCAAAGAAAGTAAGTCATTTCGGCCCGGGCACGGGAAAAATTTTCCCAGTCCCTAATTAGGGAGTGGGAAAAGTTTTCCCGTTCCCTGATTTTAAGTGTTAAATTTGCAGTTATTTAGTCACAGAATAATCATAATAATAAATAAATTGGGCTAAAATTATACAGCGATTCAGTCTATAAGATTAATCTAGTACATTTTAGCCTCAATAGTCTAATTTTAATTATTTTATTTATTCTGACCTTATTTGTCACAAATACTTCAAAATTAGCTGCCTATTCAATTACAACAAAGCATACAAATACATTTCCTCAGCAATGCTTGGTGAATATTAGAAAAATACCTGTCTTGCAAGTTTGACGTTTGCTTTAATTTGAATACAAAATGTATTATGACATTAGTTTGGATACGTAAAATTATAATAATCTTATGTTTATGTCTTCATTTCAGAGTGGTGTTATGAAAAATATCGCTCATTACACCTCCAGAAACACCTTTTCCTGTGCTTGCACGACTTCCGGTGTTCGGCTAAGCCTCACACCAGAAACTGTCGTGCGCGCACCGGAAAAGCCTAGTTTCCGGACTGGTAATGAAAAATACTATTTCTGACCTATAGACAAGGCCGGTGTACTGTACAGCCAGTTGGAAAAAAAACACGTTTGGAAAAATCCCGTGTAGCATAACAAAATATTTGGGTTTGAGGGATCCTGAGAAGTATACAGGTCACTGTCTGCGTCGAACATTGGCAACTCTTCTAGCGGAGGCTGGAGCAAGTATGACAACATTGAAGCTCCACCGTGCGGTGGATGGAAGAGTACGTCGGTTGCTGAAGGATATTTAGAGGATAATATATCTTCAAAAAATGAGGTTTCGAGGATGCTGGCAGGCAAACTTTCTGGATTCCTCACAGAAACGTGAATCAATGTTTATCATATACTTAATGCAACTGCTATTAAAAAAAAGACTAGCTTTTATTCAGAATAGAAAAACACGAAATGTAAAAAAATCTTTAAAATAACAAAATCTATTTATCTTAAGTGTCTGTATCTTCTTCAGGAATATTGCCTTCCAGCATTTTTTTGCACGATCCTATGCAAGCTATTTAATTTCTTCTACGTGTACAAGCTTTGCTTTCATACAATCTAATAAAAAATTATTTGATTAAGTTTTATTATGTACCGATTTAATCAATAATAAGCTACCTTTTTTACATCCAAAACAGTGGAATTTATTTATCCACTCTGTTTTTAGTTAAAAAAAAAACAGTTAACGAACTTTTTATCTGAACGAGCACTCTCATAAAACGAATTTCAAGTTCGCAAATATAGGGGGGATTTAGCAATATTTTTGATATGAAAACAAATTGCGAACCAATTGACAACAAATTACTATCCTCTATAGTCATGAAGAAGCTGATACTAGGATTTTGTTGCATATACTCTCTGCTAAACATTGTATGTATTATTTGACATGCATAGTGGACTCCAATGACACTGATGTACTTGTACTTCTGGTACTTTTTAAAAATATATATTTGTAGAGAATTTGGGTAAAATGTGGAAGAGGAAATTCGGTGCGATATGTAGCCATTCATGACATCAACCTAGAAGAAAAACTTGCAAAAAATTTGCTGGCATTTCATGCTCTAACTGGTTGTCATACAACCAGCCAGTTTTCAAGATTAGGAAACATAAAATGCTGGAAAATGTATCTAAATTATTCCGATTATTTAGACGGTATTGGGGTCCAGGAATTTTCAGATGGCATGTTCAATAACATAGAGAAATTTGTCATAAAATTATTTTCAACAAATCCAAACATTATTTCGTCTATTAATATTTTCAGGACACTATTGGCCACTTCATCGCTAATTGAAAAAACTAGCCCCTACAGAAAATAGTTGAAAATTTCGCAGTCAGAGAGCACATTATCAAACTAAGGTGTGTTTCAGTTCCTTAGAACCAAATCCCCTACTACCAGAGGTGATAGGATGCGGATGGAAATTTGAGGAGCCAGGTGATATCCAAATTATCCCCAATTTTAACAACACCATCATTTCCTTCGGATGTAAAAGTATTTATTGCATGTGGATGTAAAAAAGGTAAATTATTATTAGATTAAACAGGTACATAATAAAACTTAATCGAAAAGATTTTTATTAGATTTTATGGAAGCAAGCTTGTACACGGTGATCATTTATAATGTCCCCCCCCTCTTAACTTTTTTGTTTTTCGCATTAGACAAAAATGTTAAATACAAAAGTTGTGCAGAATAATGTAAGCTATTTGCAGAATTTATTTATATATATACAAGGTGTTGCAGAAATGAGTGACAGGTTAAAGTTATATCTTTTTAAATGAAATACCCTGTATATTATTAGTTTTTTGGAATCTCCTAAAAATCCTGAATATTTTTTCTATAACATGTCCTATACCTAAGTGTAATAGTTTTCGACATATTCGCATTTTAACTAAGCAGTTATATTCAAAAATTAATATTCTAGATTCCAGTTCTTAGGTGGCCGGGAATTAGGCAACTACAATACGAGGCCACTATTTAAAATGCGAATATGTCGAAAACTATGACATTTAGGTATAGGACATGTTATAGAAAAAATGTTCAGAATTCTTAGGAGATTCCAAAAAATAAACAATATACAGGGCGTTTCATTTAAAAAAATATAACTTTCACTTGCCACTCATTTCTGCAACACCTTGTGTATATATATATATATAAATGTATTCTGCAAATAGCTTACATTATTCTGCACAACTATTGTATTTAACATTTTTGTCTAATGCGAAAAAGAAAAAAGTTAAGAGGGGGGGACATTATAAATGATCACCGTGTACACGTAAAAGAAATTAAATAGATTGCATAGGATCATGCAAAAGAAAAATTAGTGGAAGGCAATAATGAAGTCACTATGTCTATTCCTGAAGAAGATACAGACACTGAAGATAAATATAATTTGATATTATATAGATTTTTTTACATTTTGAGTTTTTCTATTCTGAATAAAAGCTAGTCCTTTTTTAATAGCGGTTGCATTAAGTATATGTTTTTTGTTTCTACTTCTTTATTACCTAGCAGCGTATAGGAAAAATAAATTTCAGTATCATAGAAAATGTCTTCATTGACTATTCAAATAATTATTATTATTATTATTATTATTCTAGCCCGTAATGGTGTAAAAGCACTTATTGTTTTGTACCATAGGCGAGAGAGAGAGAGGGGAAGCTATGGAGAAAAGTGAGATGCGAGAGTACTCGGGCATCGCGAGATCGGACGATCGCGGCTAGAAGAAAATTATTTTTTTACATTTAATTCTATTTTTCCATTACCATTTGGGAAAAAAATGTATTTATGCACCTGTGTATAAATACTTAACGCAAACTTTTTGGAAGAATAAACATTTTTGATTTGAGCCTTCATTTCGGTGAAAATGTAAGGTGAATACAAAAATGAATATATTTCAATCAGATTTTGCCCAGATTGAAAGGGAGATATCTCAATTTTTTATTTATTTTGCCGTAAGGACCAATGTAATCTGCATATTTCAAGCAATGATAAAAAATATAATTTGTACAAAAATGTAAATGAATTTTATATGAAAACATTCATAAATTAATATCCTACGCGTTCATATAATAATCTCGATTTTTAGGTATATTGCCCTTTTGCCCGTTATGATTTTTTTATTACTTTCGGATTTTGAATTAATATAATAAAACCTTCATTCTGTGAAAATTTCAGCTTGTAACCCCCAGGTGCCCACACAACTCAAAATAAGTTATAAGTAGCACTCTACTATCATATATTCTCTTTTGATACAGTTAATTTAATTGTCGGTTTAGCTCAGATGGTAGAGCACTGGTTTAGCATGCGAGAGGTACCGGGATGGATGCCTGGCGCCTTCAAGACCTCGTTTTTACTTTTAGTTTTTAATATCGCTTTGTTTAGTTTTCACTTCTCTCGGTGGTCTTAAGCACACACCGTATTTTCCTTTTATTTTATAGTTAATTTTTCGATATATCACTCTTTGATACACCTCTATATCGATTTTCGACATTCCGATATATGATATGGATTTTTCTATGTGTCGATATATCGAACTTTTAAAATATCAATATATCGATATTCGATATTTGGTTATTATTATCGACCACAAATCATATACCAGCTAGCAATCGCCTTAAAGTATCCTAAGTCCCCCCACTGAATCTGGTTTTAGAATGTGTAGCAATTATTGCGGTAAGCATTTAAAAAATAAATCGCCTTACCAGATCCATTAATTACACTTTACCTATTCAATAATATTTTTGCTCAAGATATGTACTTATTACATCAACAATTTTATTGCGAATTTTAGATAATTCTTAATTTTATTTTCAGCAACATAGCGATCCATAATTACAATTATGAGATTGGGCTCCGATGAGAATTCATGATACACTAGAGGTCCATACACACGTCAGTTAATTGCTTTAAGAGGAGGCGGTCTGATGGACGACGTCCTAAACGGATGAGTAACAACTAACGGCCTGCAGGCCTTCTTTGAGCTAGATAATAGTATCTATAGCTAGTCCTTGCGTCAGCAAAGGATTAAAAAAATGTATCCAAACATGTGGTAATACGTAATTGTGATTCAGTAAATACAATTATAATTTGCTTAATTTTTAAAATTCCATCAATAAAAATGTGGGCAGATTTCTAATTTTTCTATCGCAATTGCCACTTCTGCTTCTTCGCCTATTAAAATAAATGTAGTAATGAAACAATCTTTGTATATCATGCAAAAATGTTTGCATGATATACAAAAATTGTTTCATTACTATGTTTCGTACATGCACACAGTCTTTACTCTTCATTTAAAATAAATGTGTTAGTTTGGTTTGTTCGTTTATGAAAAAAAATCCCAAAACCCAAAACGAGCCTTGAAATAAATAAAACAACCATATAACCACTCCTACATATGACGAAGTTCTACTGCAAATCTAGTCCTAGGTTGGATTTTAATCCTACTACTTAAAAACGATGACCCTATGTGTGAAAGAATACTTTTTGTAATATCAGGTAGACCAGATAACTTTCATGCCGCCTTAACGGAATTAGCTGACCCTATGTGTGAAGCTTCAGAGCGCCATATATCTAGAAAGTAATAAAAACATGTCCCGAATGGCCTAGAAAAGCTGTGATAGAATGACCTATTTATGAAAATGAGGAGATTTAGAACGAATTTACATAAAATTTTCCTATAATGCTTCCGTAAAGAAATTTTCTCTAAGCGTCGGAATAAGTGACACGGTTCAGATGACAGAGATTGAAGCTGAATGCTACATTACCTGGATTTTCCCTTTTATATTTGTAATGCATATTATACCCTACCTAGAATGCGTTCTGACTGAATAGAGAGTCAATTCCAGTAAAATCTAAATGATAAAAATACTATCTGCCTTATCTGCTCATGCACAAGCAACTAACTATAGATTTCATAGGAATATTCTGTTTCATGCGTCCTGCGTTGCTCAGTTCTAATTGGTGTCTTGAAAAGCGGACGCAAGAATATTAAGTTTTTTACTTTCATGCGCTTAGATATTGCGTATTGCGTTCACATAATGCAAGATCTGTTGATACGTATACTCGAAAATTAATGAGAAAGGAGGATATTTTTACTCATTAATTTTTGCATGTGTTGGAAAAAATGACACATAAAGGAGGAATCAATAAATATCATTAAAAAAATATATTGTTCCATGCAACTCAACTTCGCAGCGGTCGGTCTTTTGAAAATTATGAGGTTAGTTTTTCTTTTTAAATTTTACGTCACCAATCAAACTCGAGCAAACTTCATCGCACTTGTTACTCATTTCGTGTCTAGCGAAACACTAAACAATTTTACGAACAAATTCATCCTTTAAGTGTTGATTCTTTTGTTTGGTTTTCATATCATCTATGACATTAAGTTATCACATTAGGTATGTGCTTTATGCTCTGTGCTTTTCTTATAAATATTCCCTAAAAGAATAAAGAATATTTGGGGGAATATTTTTCCACTTAAGTGGATTGGGAAAGCTAAGGAAAAAATCAGTAATAAGGGAATTAGGAAAAAAATTAGAACAATTAAAGCATTGTAAGGTTAAGTCACAAGTAGTAATGATCAATGTGTAATTGTCTAAATTGGACAAAATTAATTTCGATATTTATCTAATAACTCCGATTTAAAACGATCACAAATGTGGAATAGATATTTAAGTAAAGACGGACATACCTCTATGTAAATAATGATATAGGTTGATGCAAGTTATGAGTATTTTCAGCAACAGTATGTTGCACTAAAAAGTGGAGAGATTGTCAAAAAAATTATTTTACTAGAAAAAAAATATATTCTATATAACATTTTTTATTTGTAAATCTGACATATGTTCGACAGGGTGCTCAAAAATACAATATAATATATAATTCGAGAACTTTATATACGCTAACATCCTAAACTATTTCGTCGAGAAGTTTTAGGTTGTTGGAAATTTTGTTTGAAAATTTCTCTCTAAATTGTCAAATATAAGGTTAACTTATTTTTGACCAAATTCTATACCATCATATTTTTGGTACACTGCAGACAGAAACGAATGTTTCATCATTAAGAATAACCTTTTGCCATAAGGTGAATTTTTTTATCCCTTGATAAATCTAAGTTAGATATAACAAGTAAAAGTTTCATCATTATTTATATAATACCAGTTTTGTGTATTTATTTTGTTTCTTGCTATAATGACCAGAAATAATGCAAGCTGTTCTTCGTTTATGATTAAAATCAAATTCTGACATTACGCACTTCGTTAAAAAAATATAAAAAGGGTTTCATCAGTGTTATTTAAAGGCAACCTGGGTTTATAATAATGTCGTTAATCCATAACCTAATTGAAATATTGGATATTTTGTGCACCTAATTTTATTATTATTTTATTTACGACTTAATGGGTTATTTTTTACGCTGTGTCTAGCCTCCCGGTACCGGTATCCGAATAAATCCCGATATGTATTGATGACGTAATATTCTGCCTGTGTTTCTATTAATCCCGTTAGATTTTATAAAATAATTAGCGTTTAAAGATCCTTTACAGGCGTAGCCGACTATATTAAAATCGGCCTCTCCTATTGGGCGATCCGCATGACCCTCCGCTCGCTTCGCTCGCTACGGGGGCTCAAGAAAAGGAAACTAACCAGGTGCTAACCCAATCTAACCCAAGACATACCCAAAATCAAAAAAAAATGTTTAGATACATAATCTTAAAAAAAATAAAAAAAAGCAATGGGGTTCGAACCCGTGCCGTCCAGGTGAGACCCAACTATCTAAACCTCTACACCACGAGAGCTCTTGCGACAAATTGATTGCATCACGAAGACATATTGTAATACGGGAACAAAATCTACCGGGATTATTGTAAATACCGGTATACCATTACGTCATCATATCGCCATTATATTTTACCGGGATTTATTCGGATACCGGTACCGGGAGGCTAGACACAGCGTATTTTTTAAAGAAGTCTCATATATAAAATACTTTTATTAGTAAGAATATACCGATTGTATTTTTCCTAAAATGCGTCATATAAGCCTTCCTTTGCATCATACATTCGGACATATTTTGTTAAATTATTTTTTGCAACAATCTAAAACTTCTAAAATAGAAACTTCTAAAAATAATTATATTAACTGACAAGTTGACCAAAAATTTTATCAGATATAATAATTGTGTTGGTGTTAAGTGTATACCTTTTATACGCTACTTGAAACTACAATATATAGGACCATTTCTGATGGTTAGATCTCAAAGTATGAATTCTCATGTCCAATTTATTGATCATAGTAAAACGAAAATATAGAAAAGACTATGTTTCGACGGAAAATCAGTATCCATTATCAGTAGTTAAAATTTTAGAATTTAAACGTTTTTCAAGTCTGTCGTTTGTAATTTGACAAAGAGTTAATTGTCATAAATAACTGGTTAGTTTAGTTATTGACTTATTGAGGTGTGTAAAAAATATTCCATGTTTTACTGTTGAAATTTTTAGATTTTATAGATTCGTTATTCAATTGTCAATTTTTCTGGTGTCTATACCTAGTTGCTTCATCAGCAATTGAAAGCAAAGCTCCATAATAATTATATTAATTCATTTATATGAAGTACCTTGTTTAATTTTAAATTATTTGATAACGATTCCTTTGCAGAAATATGATTAAAATTAAAAAGTTTGTGAATTTTCAAATATTTCCTATTAATTTTTCTCTCTTTCGTGCCATCATTATTTTGTATGCGGATTTTGTCAAACAACGAATTCGTCGCGACTGCGCAACAACTCGTCTTGACCAATATGCTGACTCCGTGCCAAATTGCATTGGCTTAATGCAATTGTATTAATGAATGATAGTTGATGATCATCTTTTTAAAAGGTTCGTAACTATTTTTTTATAAATTTTTTCTATAAAATTACTAATTAAATAAAACATGTTTTAGACAAAGTTTACAGGATATTTATTCTGTAAACTTTATTTGAGATAAAAATGTTTGTTTTTATGTGCATGCAGAGTTAATAAAACTATATCTGATTTTTTGAGATCTATTTGACCAAGTTTTAAAATGCAATTATTTTTATAAAGTTGACAGTTTCTAGCTAATTTAATTTCGCTAACCATGTTAGTATCATCAGGAGATGATTAAAACTCCTGAGTTTGAATCATCTCCTGACAGTGATGTAAAATTACCGTAATTTATATTTTTGGTTATTTACGCTGGTAATTTACGAGTGTTAATTACCAAATTTAATTACCGTGGTAATACTGCAACGCAAATTACTGTGGTAAATAACCGTAATATATTTTGAGTAAACAACAATAAATTACCGTAATTTACCGTAAACTGCAGGTAAACTAATAGCGATTTCCATTCGTAAATTAATGTAAATTGTGTATATTACTGTCTTTTGGAAACCTCCAACTAGTTTACAAATAAAAATTGCTATTTTTCCAAAGAAGCATGTACATGTATAAAAAAATATCATGTCATAATCATGTAATTACCACTTGGGAATGAAATTACGGTGTGTGTAAGTATCGGTGCAGGACAAAGAGTTGTTTCATTTGTTTGTGAATAAAACATTATTTTTTCCTTAAATATTATTTAATTTTAAAACGAAAGCAACACAGAACAAAATGAATGGCAATGAATGACAGCCGACAGTAAATCCCTGGTTCGGCTAATAACCGGCAGCCGGCAGTAAATCCCCATACTGTTCATATTGCTGACAAACATGGTACAGGGTGATCCCCTATAATGCCGCCCCCTTTTAACTTTTCTATTTTTAGTGCCTCAAAAAAATTAAAAGCATGTTTATGTAGGTATTGAGAAATACTTTTTTTCTGCGTATAAAAAATATTGGAAAAATAATCAGTATACAGGGAAAAACAAAAAGTAATTTTTTTCAATCGATCACCCTATACAGGGTGCTACAAATTCGTTTCTTTGTATGGGTATCTCGAAAACCGTAAGAGATACGAGGTCGGTTAAATTGGGGCAAAGTTGGGCAATTTAAGGGTGATTGATATGCCGTCGAGAAATTTAGAAAATTCCGTCTACTTCCGGAGATATCCGTAAAAAACCTAAAAATCAACTATTTTATTTTTATTTTTTCCTGCCTTTGTTTGAAGAGATAAAGTAAAATAAATGTCACTTTCTTATTGCCACTTTTTCTCCTCTATAAGCTGGCGGTATCAAATTTTAAATCCGACGTTTCGCTTTCGGGCCCCCTTCATCAACTTCATTTTTTTAAATACGGACCTGGAATTTTTATCTAATTTTTCAAAAGCCTTTGGTCTCCTAAAACCAACGATGTATCGCACTTATCAATAAATCAACAAATCTAGATTTTTTCCATAAGAGATAATGTGTTAAACAGAGATGGGGCGATCTTTTCTGAACCGATTTCACGTATGACAATATTTGTTACCACTATCGGACAAGTGTGATACATCGTTGATTTTGGGAGACCAAAGGCTTTTAAAAATTAGATAAAAAACCCAGGTCCGTATTTAAAAAAAATAAGTTGATGATGGGGGCCCGAAAGCGAAACGTCGGATTTAAAATTTGATACCGCCATCTTGTAGAGGAGAGAAAGTGGCAATAAGAATGTTACATTTATTTTACTTTATCTCTTCAAACGAAGGCAGGAGAAAATAAAAATAAAATAGTTGATTTTTCGTTTTTTTACGGATATCTCCGGAAGTAGACGGAATTTTCTAAATTTCTCGACGGCATGTCAATCACCCTTAAATTGTGCAACTTTGCCCCAATTTAACCGACCTCGTATCTCTTACGGTTTTCGAGATACCCATACAAAGAAACGAATTTGTAGCACCCTGTATATGAATTTATTTTTCGATTCCTCGTAAAATTCTAAGCATAATTTATGTATGAAGTTATACCTCTAGAATCAGTAGTTTCACAGCTATAAACCGTTGAAAATCGATACTTTGGCTACTTTTCACCTTGGTAGCAAGAAGGCTATTACAAATGGAGTAAAATGAATTTCACATTCCTATCTTAACTTACCAAGAGCTATCTGATGGTGCTAACTAATGGTACCTACAGAGGTACTAGATTTGGTACCCAGGGTACCGCCTGTCAGTTCCTTTCAGTTCCTGAAAAGGAAGATAGGAATGTGAAATTCATTTTACTCCATCTCTAATGATCTTCTTGCTACCAACGTGAAAATTAGCCAAAATACCGATTTTTAACTGTTTAGAACTGTGAAACTACTAACTCTAGAGGTAAATATGCTTAGAATATTACAAGGAATCGAAAAATAAATTCATATATAGGGTGATCCAACGAAAAAAAAACCTTTTGTTTTTCCCTGTATACTGATCATTTTTCCAATATTTTTTACACACAGAAAAATAGTAGTATTCCTAATCAGTGCGCAAAGTTATGTTTTTCCACACGCGAAAGCAGTTAGAATATTAATGTTGTTAATAATAATAAATAGGTAGTTATAAGTTGATGTTTTTGATGCCAATAAAAATTAAGAAAAAAATTTAGTTATTTAACTCGTAGAAAAACATTGTTCCTAACACGTACGCAAAGCAGTTTACCCCCACTTAAAGCTTATCTGAACTTTTATCAAGTGTGATTTTATAAGTGTATTTGTTTCCCGCACAGTGTGCAGGAAAGTGCTACTTTGCATATGCAAAAGTGTGCGCAAAGTAAATTCTTTGCGATCACTCGTAGAAAAAAGTATTTTTTCTTCAAACGTCAGTAAATCCGTCATTACTCGACTGTGTAGGCGGCCGTGAAGTTTCGTTTTTCTTCCGCCGGAGCTTTACTTTTCACTTCTCCGCCGGCGGAGGTAAAAGTGTTGTCATAGCAACATAGATACAATACAAACAGACAACAAAATAACCGCCAACAACTCAAGATTTATTAAACTACAATTTGTATTTTTCACTCAATTTGTGACTGCATTTCTAAAAATCACTAATTTAGGAACAAATTGGTTATTATTTAATCGAACTTACTCAATAACTGCTTATCAATACGGAATTAAAACGCAATCGGAGACGCAATCTTAAAAAAATATTTATTGTTGACAGTGTTCACTGACAGCTTTATGTTACATTATATTCACCGACACCGGTCTAAGCAAGGCCACCTACGACCGTGGTCTAAGCCGCCTTGCGAACCCATTTATCTTTAATAATAATTAGATATTATTACTATTAAAAAGAGATGTTTTTGCATTAATTTGTCGACATTTGAAGAAAAAACAGCATATTTTATTTGGAGGAAAACTTACTTTTCATGGCTTGCTCTCTATTAAACACGAGCGCGCCATGAAAAGTATCACTTTTCCTCCATATAAAATAATATACTATTCCAGTACCTACATAACTATACTTTTAATTTTTTCGGGACACTTGAAATAAAAAAGTTAAAAAGGGGCGACATTATAGGGGATCACCCTGTACATTACAACAAAATACAGTAAATAACGTTAAATTACGGTAAATAACGTTAATTATTTAGCACGAGAACCCGTAATTTTCTATATAACTTATCAGTAAATTACGGTAATCAATTTCTGGTAATTTACGGTAAATTACAGTAAATTACCACGGTAATTTATCGGTAATTTACCAATTCACATCACTGTCTCCTGATGATGCTAACATGGTTAGCGAAACGCGCGTCGAATGCAAATATTCTGTTTCGGTATTGTGGATAAAACTCTCTTTTAGTGCATGTTGCCGAAGGTTCCAAACCCCAACGTAACTAATTAATCATGAAAAATAGATACAGATACATTAAGGACCTATTAAAATTCAAAATCCTTAAAACAGTTTAAAAGAAGTTATGAGAATACAAATCGACGGCGAGAGTATAAATATTTGAAGAAGATACGCAGCGATATGGATAGAGAGACAATTTGCCATCCTTAAATTTTATAGCTCGACAGATTTTAGTATTTAGTATTTTAGTATCGGTCAGTAATTAATTAATTAATATGAACAAGCCAAATATAAGATAATAATGGTTTAAACTGTAAGCCGCGAAGTATGCCAAGGGCCCATTGGATGTGAATAGTAGGTAATAAGTAACTATAGTGAGTAAAAATTAGATTATATGACCAATGAATATTTATGCCTATTTCGTATATCAGTTAAGGCATATAAATCAGAATTTTCTGCATTGCATATGTTCATTGTTTTAAAATACCGG
>JAEQML010073130.1:0-15123 GCA_016904865.1 Pissodes strobi
ATAGATTTTGTTATTATAAAGATTTTTTTTACATTTTGAGTTTTTCTATTTTGAATAAAAGCTAGTCCTTTTTTTAATAGCAGTTGCATTAGGTATATGATTTTTTTTTCTACTGCTTTATTGCCTAGCGGCCAGCGTATAGGAAACATAAATTTCAGTATAATCGAAAATGTCTTCATTGACTTTATTCAAATAATAATAGCTATTATTATTATTATTAGTATTCTAACCAGTCATGCGTAAAACCACTTATTGTATTGTACAATAGGCGAGAGAGAGAGAGAGAGAGAGAGAGAGGGAGCTATGAAGAAAAGTGAGATGCGAGACTACTGGGGCAGCGCGACATCCGACGGTCGCGGCTAGAAGAAAATTACTTTTTTTACATTTAATTCTATTTGTCCATTACCATTTGAGAAAAAAAATTATTCTTGCATCTATATTCTAGATACTTAAGGCAAACTTTTTGCAAGAATAAAATTTTTTGATTTGCGCCTTCATTTCGGAGAGAATGCGAGGTGCATACAAAAATGAGTATATTTCAATCAGATTTTGTGCAGGTTCGAAGGGAGATATTTCAATTTCTTGATTTATTTTGCCGTAAGGGCCAACGTAATCTGCATATTTCAAGCAATGATAAAAAATATAATTCGAACAAAAATGTAGATGAATTTTATATGAAAACATTCATAAATTAATATCCTACACGTTCATATAATAATCTCGATTTTTAGGTATACTGCCATTTTGCTCGTTCTAATTTTTGACTACCTTCGGATTTTGAATTAATATAATAAAACCTTAATTCTGTGAAAATTTCAGATTGTAACCCCGAGGTGCCCACAAAAATCATTTATAGAAGGCTTTTACTGCGTTGGGCACTCTACTATAAATAAAAATCGGGATAAACTATTTTCTTAACAAACAAATAAATATTTATATATAAGTAGTACAGGGTCATTTTTTATATTTTCCCACCCCCCTTAACCTTTTTGTGCCACTGTTTAGAAAAAAGATGTAAATATAAAAGTTGTAGTGCTGGAAGTTTTTATTATCAAACATGTTAAGATACGAATTTGTATATAATAATAAAAAATTATTAAAACAATGATTTATTTTTATTTAAATCAACTTTTAAAGTTAAATAGCTCAGAAATGGCTTAAGCAAATGTAGACAAATTATATATTTTTGTAATCGGAGAACAAAGATCTTTCGTCCTGAGGAGAAATATACAGGGTGTTCCATTTAAAAAATATATATTTTTTTGTTTTTCACACTTTTTGAAACACCCTGTATAGACAAAAAACATTTTTCTGAGAACTACTTCTCAAGCACTACAACTTTCCTATTTACATATTTTTTCTACACAGTGGCACAAAAAAGTTAAAGGGGGTGGGAAAATATAAAAAATGACCCTGTACATAGATCCCAAGATCCTACACAGTAAAAAAACAATACTAGATTGAAGAATTAAAACGCATCACTGAAAAACTCGTCAAGTATATAGAATTTCTTTTTTAAAATGTTTTACATGAAAGTTCTTTAAACTATTAGGAATGTGGTTATATACCTACCTTTATACTTTCATAGATTATAGATCTCTTTATTCAAGATGAATGGGAATGGGAAGAGGTAAGTTGTGTATTTGCCTTGTTGTATGGGTAATATTGCTGTTTCTACAGTAAACAAACAACACACAGTTAAAAAAAAAATTCTTTAAATAGAGGTCGACAAGAGTCTACTACTAGCGCCACATAAATATCTAATAGCACGTTTTTTTATTTAAAATATTGAATTCAATAGATACTGACTACACTATCCCCAGAAGCAAATTCAATACCTCATGCTAATTACAAAGCAAGAACTTAATATAAACTACAGAGCAGCACAAGCCTAAGCATAAGGAGTGGCTTCTCAAGATTATACATTATTAAGCGTCAATATAGAATTTATGATCCGATTGACAGAATCAGCATTCAGGTAATTTTGGCGTGAGATAGCAGTAAATGCATTACACATAAAGTAAATAGGACTCTGTCTCATAATATTAGACCTTGCTGCGTTGAGGCAGAAAGCTGAGGTATGCCTTGAACCAGACATAGGAACTCGAAACTGGTGGCATTCCAACAGAAACGGGCAATCAACGTGGTTATGAACCAAGTTATACAAAAATTTAGCAGACTGAATACCCCTTCTAGCGGCTAAGGACATTTCATTAAACCTTTGCAAGGGTAAACTATTCTCAGAACCACTAATAGGATAAATTCCATCGCTTCTAAAAGCCAAATACTTAATAAATCGTCATTGTATTGATTCGATTGCGTCAATGTGCCAACCATATATAGGGTTCCAAATGATTGCACCATAGTCTAATTTAGATCGGACAAAATTGTGATATAACAGTTTTATAGTAGATATGTTTCTGAAATATTTACTGTTTCTTATTATGAAACTAAATGTCCTAGAGGATGCCGAGACCAGTTCATTAATATGGGGTATGAAAGTAAGCCTTAGATCAAGTAAGATGCCCAGGTCTTTAATGTTTTCAGGTATGCTCAGCACAGCACCATCCAATGTATAAGGATTATTTTTACGAGAAAAAGTGACAACATTGCACTAAGATATATTAAGGATTAACCTGTTAACAATGCACCAATTGTGGACTAGGCCTAAGATTTCCTGCAAATATTCACAGTCCGAAGGTTTGTCTATTCTATTGAACAACTTCAGATCGTCGGCATACACAAGCTTATCGCACTTAATAACATTAATTAGATCATTAATAAAACACAAAAATAACAGGGGTCTTAAGTTAGAACCCTGTGGTACACCAGAACTAACGACAAATGATGGTGATTAATTTAAAAAGTAAAATGTAGTTATCAATTTGGTCAAATGCCTTCTGAAAATCCGCATGTATAAAAAGCTGACCCTGAACGTCTAGTGTTTTGCAGGCAATGTGTGATAGTGTAGCCAAATTTGTCATGCATGAGCGAGAATCAAGAAAATCATATTGATCATGTGAAAGGAGACCTCTAATTTTAAAGTAAATGCTGTTGTGGATGGTTGTCTCCAGAATTTTTAAAAAATTACAAAGAATTGAATGGTCTGTAGTTTCTTAGCAAAGTACAATCGCCCTTTTTTAAAAACGGAATTGTTTTTGCTGTCTTCCAAATATCTGGAAACTGACCTTTATTAATCACAAGATTAAAGATGTGGGTTAATGTAGTAACCAGAGCAGGCACTATGTTTTATAAGGAAGCTAGGAATATTGTCAGGGCCTGAGGTTAATTTCTTTTTGAGTTTTTTTTGCTGGCTTTCAGTACGTCATCAGCTGTTATATGCGCAATATAAACGTTGCTGCAACTGAGTTCAGCAGCTCTCAGATCATTGATTTGTGCCGAATCGATATACACACTGCGAAAATAGTCAGTAAAAGTGTTGACAATGGCCTGAGGTCCGCCATATTCACCGCAGTCATACCAGGGATTCTTGTTTGGGCTTTTTTGCCGTTAACAAACGACCAAAATGCAGATGAATCGGAGCAAATATTAAGTAGTCAGCATTGGCTTGGGCTTTAATTTGACGCCTAATAGCATTAAATTTAGTTAGATAGAAGTTGGTTTTATTTCTGAAAATACTAACAGTGAAATATAAAAGATAAGAAAAGACTAAAAACTATCACGGTAAAACTCGTTCAAACCATAATAGTCTTTATCAACTGGGAATCCCCTAACCTTCCTTTAAAAAATTTTAGAGAATCTAACCGTCTTAAATGTAATGTAATGGCAAAAAAAATAAAGAAAACATGTTTTGCCCTCGACGGGAATTGAACGCGCGACGTCCACATTCCAACCGCAGAATCTTACCACGACCATTTAGACCTGCTAGTCTGCTAGAATAAACTGACTCGACCGTAAATGAAGTGAAAGTGACGTTAATCCACCAATGAAAAGTGACGTTAATCCACCAAATGATTATAATTATATATATCTTGATACTCTCATAAATAACTGATACTGATCTCTTTACTAATGCTGAACGGGGAACCCATATAATACCGACTCAATTATAGGTGTTATTGACCGGTATAGCATTAAGTCTGAAACATTTCGGGTGGGGTGGAAAACATTATTACAACACAACAGCCTTTGTCGGTTTTTATGCACAAGTGTAACCGTTTCCAAAATATATAAACTGTATAAAGTTAATTTTTTTCTTTAATAAAGAATGGTCTGCAATGAGCGCTATTGTTTGCAGCACAAATATACCTAATAGCTCGCTTTTGTAGAATAAAAGGAGATTCCAATAGGTTATGGCTAGGCATCCCCCAAAAACAGATTCCATACCTCAACCTTGACTCAATAAGCGCGAAATAAACCTATCTGGATAAGGAATGCCCCAGCCCCAAGTAACAATTTAAATGCTAGTTAGATTTATATCATTATATCAGCTTTAAAATAGTTTTAAAATGGTCGGTAGAAGTACTGCGGTTTTATGAACACCTTCCCTTCAAACATGCTAACAGATGTTAAAGTCCATTTATTCTTCCAAATAAGTTTTAAAGCCGCCTTTAAGGAACAGATTAGAGTAAATAAAATGTTATGACAAAACTAATAGGATTTATACCTTCTTTCTAAGAAATCTTGAGGTTTTAAATGATAAGAAGCCATATTTTTTACAAACAACACAACCCTCCATATTGGAATATTTTAGCGAGGTAATATTATTCAATAAATTTATCAAAATTTCGCTGTTCCTTCCTTAAAAAATAAGAGGATATTAACAGTAATAGTAGTAATACAATATAAGATTACAAGCAAACATTTTTAAGTTTGTTTATAATAATTAAACCGTGTTAAGAATTAGTCAGTAGTAATTTAATTATTTAAAAAAAGCAGTAAATTTAAGGCGCTTTAATTTTTAGAAGGTATCTTTCCATATTTCATCGAGAAAGCCGACTGCGTTATAATTTTTGCCTCCTATTCCGGCAAATTTACCAGACTTTGGTATTGCATTTCCTCCATGTTTATTCTTAGGACTTGGAATACATCACCGACTAGACGACATCACATGACAAACATTTGTTTGATGTGACTGGTTTACAGGTTATGAATAATTTTATCTAGATGTTCTAAATCTCAGTTCTTAAACTCTTCCTTCCTTCACTATAAATTCTATGGTTTTAAAAGACACTTGTTAAAGGTTTTATGATTGCCTTGAAGGCAACGATAAGAGAATCTATTTCAATGCATGCAACTTGGTTTTAAACAAGCTTTAAGATTTGGTCTTGAGACCCTTATAGTAATTGTGTTTCATTAGATTATTTTTGACACTACTAAATAGATGTGTGTCGTAACCATTGATTCGTATAGAAGTGGATAAGCAATAGCCGCCTGTTGCACTATTCAAAAGTGGCAACCTATGGGCGAAAAAACGGGTTTCTGCGCATGACAAAATCGCAGCAAAAGCGAAAAACGTAAACAAAGAAGATCCCGTTTCGTCATGCGCACTAAAACACTTGCCGTCGCAGCAGGCGTCGATCAGGACCGAACTTGGCTTTTGTCTTTGACGTGTTTTCGTTTTGACGGCGCGGCGTTTTGTGTTGATAATTCGAATACTTTACTTTTTATTGACTTTCTTTAGACCTAGTGTTTGTAGTTGCTTAATTAGTTTTAGTTTAGTGGTTCACGTTTGTGCTTTGTGCGTACCCTATTTTGATTTTCGTTTTAATTGAACAATACACACATCAACAATGGGCGATGCTACCAAAATAGAATCCCGAAAGTGTATGGTTGTGTTTTGTAGCAGTAGAGGCAAAATACCCGGGATTTCCTATTTCAAGTAAGTATAATTATTATAAGTATTACTTATTTATACCTTATTGTTTGTTTCACTATGCTAACTGGCCCATTTCACAATCGGCAAGACTACTCTACCGAATATTTGGTGAAATATTTACTTTCGTTCATAATCACAAGAGTACGAGTTCAAATTTTGGAGTCCGGGCCTGCCTAATGACCTTCACACTGCAACAGATGACGCCCACTAATTCTCTAATGCGCAAGGTTAAATAGGAATCGTTTTGTGTACATTTTGCGGTCGTAAATTTGCCATGTTTGGTCTATTTATTGCTTATCCACTCCTATACAAATCAAGGGTCGTAACTCGTATGCTCTACACTTACGCACGAAGTGCCAAGTGGGCCGCTTGGCCCGAAATTTTCCCGGGCCGGTCTCACAGAGCCCATCCGCCCCTGCTCAAGTCCAGTGATTTTGATCTCTGCTAGGTTACTCAGAGTGGTTTTAAACTGTATATTTATTGACGTATGTGTGATGTACCCTTTCTTAAATAAAATATGATTTGTTTTATCAAGGTTGAGTTTTAATTTATTTTCATTATACCAGTGCGCCACTTAGCTGATTACTTTCTGTTTTAGTTTTTAAATTTTCATAGTCTCAGTCACCAATAATACATGTTGTGCTGCCATCTGCGTAGATTATGAATTTTTCAGATATATCTCCCGTAAGGTATTTTTACTTTACGCGCACCGTGTATACTTAATCTGAGCTTTCCTATCGTTAAAATTATTTTTTCTTTCAGCACTAACTTCCATATAATGTAGAATAACATTTTCTGAGAAGTAATTATTAAGCTTTTCCAAATTATCCATACTTTTTTTGGCCCACACTGTATAAAAGAGTTATGTCAGGTTTTATTTTATTTTTATCTATTTTTCTCTGATAAACTCAGACTCTTAAGGGTACTTTTCATACAATATTTAATAATCCCCGAAACGTTATACTTCTATTTACTTTTGGCTTATCCAGGTTTGTTAAATTCAAATACAAAAAGCTTGTACAAAATATGTTCCGTTTTCTATTAATAAAAAAAACACTAATTTCTTAATAAATAGTTTAATTTTATTATCCATTTAAAATTTTGATTTTAAACATATTTTTATAAACGCTAAAGAAGAAAAATAGTCTTGCTCGTACGTCTTTGCCATATGTATGTTAAGGCTTTCGCGTGGCTACGTCACGACAGAGCAGCTGTCGGTGAAAAACTTCGGTTGCGCATCCTTCTCTAGTTTATTATTCTTGGGTGGAGAATAATTATTTTGTTTTGTAAACTCCAACAGTAGACGTTTCCCGGACCACATTAAATTGATTCAAGTTGCGCGCGCATCACATTGTTGATAAACACCATATCGTCAGGGTCCAGCGAATTGCTGTCAAGTGGTCTCGTAGCTCAGTGATTAGATGCCTAGTTTCGGATACGGCGACCCGGGTTTGATTCCCGTCGATGCTTTTTTAATTTATTCACAGTTATGTTTTTTTTTAAATTTGGGTTAGTTTTGTTTGGTTGCGGCCCGAAGCGAGCGGAGGTCCATGCGTGAAGTCAAAAATACAAATCTAAATTCAGGTGTTAATCAACAATGTGATGCGCACGCAACTCTGAATCGCTTTGATGTGGCCCGTGCAACATCTTGTAACACCAACTACTCCATTTACCCCTACGTAGCAGCTTACACAATTTATCTATACGCTTCCGCGTGATTATGGCGACTCAACTCAAGTGGCGGGTTAAAAACTAGCCAATTGAATTGAATATCTTACTGGTACTTCCCGATGGGATTTAAGTACAAATACTACCTGCGAATCGTCGTTTCGTTTGGTTGCGCCCCCGGAGAGAACGGGGGGCCATGCGTGAAGTGAAATATTAGCTTAATGATAAAAAAAAATTGGGTTAAGAGCCGATTTATAGTGAATATACAGCAGTTTGCATGCGTTTCTGCATTCCACTGACCACCATTCAAAACATATTACAACAATAATAACGTAATTTCCGAAGTATGGATAAATTGTGTAACCTGCTACGTAAATGTAGCTAGTCAACTACCCCCAGTTTACTCCCCCACCCCCATCCCGAATGTTTGCCCAATACCTATATAATTTTCATAAAAAGTGGCCCATCTAAAAATACATTTAGAAAATTACTGCTCGAGTTTTATAGATTTATTTGAGAAATCAAAGGCAAAGTTGATTATTACAAGGTTTTTGAAGCAGTTTCTCTGCAGGAATTTTCCAAAAGTGTGGGAACATAATTTATATTATTCAGACAACCATAGTATATTTCAAATGTAACCCAAACTTCACATTTTCACATACTCTGTATTTTTAGGTTGCTTAGCCTGGAGCATAAAATGTCTGTGATTGACAAACCAATTGAGTCTTCAATCACTAAGAAACTCCAACAAAATTTGAGACCATCATATTTAAAAATAATCAATGAATCATATATGCATAATGTACCTAAAAATGCAGAGACTCATTTTAAAGTAATTATAGTAACTGAAGAATTCAACGATTTGTCTTTGATCAAGGTAAGTTGTGCTGAAATGTACAGTTGCGGACGAAAAATTCCGGACACTTAGGTTAACATTTTCTGTCATATTTTCGAAATTGGGTAAATTGGGCTTTTTACCTTTATGGGCGATTAGGTACTACCTACCTACCTAAATAAAGTGTTTTTTTTTAATTGGTTAAATAAAGATAAAGGGTCAAATTATTGATTATTAGACAAGAAGCAAATGCATCCTTTTACAAAAAACACTATTTGATAGGTATATTATTTCGTTTTCAAATTATTTAATATCAATTGTACAGAAAAAATAAAAATATCATTAATATTAATCAATTAATGTTTAATTCCAGCACCATTTTTGACGACCAGTAGCTCCAAACGTTTCGGCATAGATGCAAGCATAAATAAATAAATAATCTGCATTATAGTTGTTCCATATTTCCTGAATTTTGTTCCATAATTCGTCACTATTTTGTGGACGGAAATCATTTGCCCTATTCATTGTTTTGACAATGTGGTCCCAAACGTTTTCTATGGAATTATGACGACTCCTTGAGGGTCAATGTAGTACGTTTACATTGTTTCCTCGTATCCAATCCGAAACTCTACTTGCCGTATGAACAGGGCAGGTGTCATGTTGAAAAATAAAATTCCTTTGAGCAAAAATATTACTTGCTGAAGGTAACATAACATTTTGTAATATGTCTAAATAAACTTCTGCTGTAAATCTGCCATTGATACGATGACAAAGTCCAAATCCTCTTGCCGTCATATATCCCCACACACTAACTGAAAATATACCACTTGCTTTAACCGTTTGGGTCTATTTTTCTTCAAATCTGGTGTTTTGAGGTCTGTACACTCTAAGCCGCCCATTATAACAAGATTGAAATGTCTTTTTATCCGTGAACACAACATTCCTCCAAAACCCCAACCTTTCTTGTAAATGCCACCCTGTGCTCCTTGATAACAGTTGTTAAAAAATTGTTTTTTCGCAGCAGCACGATTTCTTAAATCAGATCTTTCCTTTATGCTGCGCGGCGTCTTGCTACTCTAACAGAACCAGGAAAGTCTGTTTGCCTGCGCGCTTCAACGGCTGTTTGGAATTTACGGTTTTTCAAAAAAGTTACTCTAGTAACTCTTGTTCTTCGTTTGATATTATTTTACTGCCACTTCCACGTAATCTATTTAAAGAGCCGGTATTTTGCTATTTTTGCTTTAAATCTTGAACGGTACTTTTTGGTAAGTTTATTATTTCTTCCGATATCCTCCTCACGCTACGACCCTCCTCAAATAAATAACCATCAATCTTGCTTTTTGTTGTTCAGTTAATCTGTTCATTATGATAAAAGTTATTATTTTTATTTCAGTATTTCCGAAATTTCATGTCGGTTGACATTTTATTTCTTGTGACTTCAACGGTGGTGGATGTACTCGGCTTCAACTTTCAAGTAAAGTTCAGGTGTCAAAGCCTGAAATACACTGTAGAAAAAAATGTGTCCGGTTTTTTTCGTCCGCAACTGTACTTATGAATATAGCATGGTTTTTTCTATAATTATGTAAAGTATGAGTTCTGTTGTAATTATCAATATACAAAGCCCGGGTCTGGTGTCATATAAGCACTTTGGATTTTATTATTTTTTTTATTTTGCATTCAAAATTTCGACACGCAAAGGAGTGTCTACGGGTTGCTATGATATAAAACTAGAAAAAATTGCGACACCGCTTTGAATGGGATTTTTACTAATAAAGACGTCAAAAATTACAAGATGGCCTCACCACCGCTGATCAGGACTAGAATAAATGAATGCTTTCCATTAAGAAAACCTGCAAAATAGTATAAAATACAGATTTTAAGACATTTAACGCACTCGCACGTTAGGGAACTCCCCGCAAGCGGGTTCCGGTATCCTGATTTCGTGCTCATGCGAATAAATAAGGCCTTTTAAAACTAGTATCTTAATATACACTAGTGTTGAAAAGTTGATTTTGACACGCGTGCAAAAAGCTTCCTCGACTGAAAACTAGTATTTTCAAGACTTGTTATATAATATACTATTTTCTACTCCTATATTTTAATGGATTTATTACACATTTACTATCAGTATCGGTAATGAAGTGCATTACGATACTGACGTCTCATTACTAGAGTGGGTTTTAACCAATCAAAATTCAACATCACAGTGATATTCGGTAAATAAATTTATCAATTTTGACAGTCCATAGACAATTTTCTAAGTAAATTTCATTTCATTCATTATTGTGACTGGTCGTAGAAAAAATAGTGTATGCAACTCACATTTAATGGCTATTAAGACCCTCGTTCGTTACGACACTCGCCTATGGCTCGTATCATAACTGTCATGCTCGTGTCTTAATAGCCATCATTAACTGCTCATTGCATAATATACTATTAACGAGAAAGCTCTTCCAGTAGGACGATAATGGTAACAGTTTACTTGCACTGTTGTCATATTTGACTAACTTTCTTGGTTTTCCAGTAGGTAAGTCTTAGGTCAGGTGCATATTTCATAAAGTGGAATAACAACTTGTCAAACAAACTTTTTAACCAACTCAAGCTAATCGAAACTAACCAGCACTAACACAAGCTACCCATACTAACCTAAACTAATCCTACTCACGCTTGTCTTTTCACTATCGTAAGCTAAACAAAATTAATCGAAACTAGCCAATTACCCAAACAAGTGCAACCAAACTTAACCCAAACTAACAAAACAAACACGAATCCAAATTAACCAAACAAACGCGCATTTGTTCTTATTTTTGGTCTGTCACAAAACAAGCGCGCGTATACATAACATACTAAGAAATTATTATTATTATTTTGATAAACGAAGCCATTAAGGCTCAATATTATTTATACAAAAACTACACTTGGCAACACCTTCGCGTACGCCAGCTGAGCCGTGCTAAGCTAGCCTATATAATCATAATTTTCACGTTTGCGCCAGAAATACTATATTATCACTTTAAAATTTAAAAAAAAGTTTTATTTGCGATTTTTAAGAAAATACGTTTTAATGTTTTATATTATGTTATTATTAAACCTTTTCTGCGGCCGTATCTTAGGACAAAGTGTACTGGAGTGTAGTGTATTTCAAAGTGTAATCTGTATTTTAAATTTATTTTGCGAAAATGTGCTTCATCTGCAAGTTTGTTTGCCTTAATGCGTCCTATTTGACGTAATCTTTCCATTAAACCCAAAAAAAGCATCAAAATCGAAAGCGCTTATATGGCACCAAAACCGGCAGTTTCTATAAATATCTAACTACCGACATCAAATTATTGCTAGACTCGTCTATTGAAATTATTTTTAGAGACATCGCAAAGTAAATGATATATTAAAAGCAGAGCTTCAAGGTGGGGTACATGCTCTCTCAATAGTGGCAAAGACTCCAGATCAGTGGACAAATCAAGAAATTGAGCCAAGTCCAAGTTGTAGAGGTGGTTTTGGAAAATAAATAGCTGTTGTATAATTTGTTGTGATATAAATTATTTGCTTAATATACTTAGTATTTAAAAATCTTGGAACTGTTATTTATTTCAACATACTCGGTTGGTTGTTCTCAGAACTATTGTTACTTCCACTACTTAAAAAGACTACATATCCTTGGTAACAGCTATCCAAAGCTGAATTACACCATCCCATAAATTTCATAGAGCCATCGCGATCGGCGACAATGTTTTTAATATCATTCATACTAGTTATGTTATGTTCGAGTATTATTACTCTATAGTACAGGACCGGGGACAGGGAAGAAAACCGGGTCACTAATCTATGCAGAACAGTATATTATAATCTACAAAATTAAACATTTACGCTGTAATAATTTGCCGCTGATATGCCGAGTATAATGTGCGCGAATTAAACGAAACCTGGCGATGACTTAATAAACTTCGCCCTGATCCACTGTGATTCAGCGTGTTTGCCTATTCCAGGAACATGCGTCATATTCGATAATTTTGTTAAATTAAATATATAAATTATCGGCGGCCTGTGTTGAGTTATTATTTCGTGTTATTATTTATAACAGACAGGGGAAAACTTACTAAACGTGAGGTAATTGGTCACGTTTATTGATGTACGGGATAGAGAAGCAGAAAGTAAATGTTTGGATATTCCCATTGAACATCGAACGGAAGGGCTGCATTTTACACCGGTTTCTGAAAGTGATATTAAAAAAAAAATGGAAAAGAAAATAGTGACCTTTTAATTAAAATTCTTTCACTCCTACCTTCTTTCTATATCTCCTGGCAAGAAAAAACCGCGATTATCATATACAGATAAAATAGATCGTGGCAAGTTTGAAGTAATTCACCGAACAATAATAGAAGAATTTTACTTACATATGAAAAAGTTCCGACCTGCAAAACGGTAGTCGCCTGTATAAAGGTCAAAATAGGTTTTTCATAATACCTCTCTGAAAACTATCATTTTCGACGTCTCTGTAGAGCAAAGAAAGTAAGTCTTTTCGGTGCGACCGCACGGGAAAAATTTTCCCGCTCCCTATTATAATAATTTTATGTTTATGTTTTGATTTCAGAGAGGTATTATGAAAAATATCGTTCATTACACGTCCGGAAACAGCTTTTTCTGTGCTTGCACGACTTCAGAAACTGCCGTGGCGCGCACCGGAAAAGCCTAGTTTCCGGACCGGTAATGAAATATACTATTCCGTACGGGTAGAAAACCTTAAATCGGTTTTACGATGAAGAGGATTTATTTAGCGCAAGTGTCAAAATAAACGAAAATTGCTTATTGAGAGACCAAGTATTTTTCACTGGCACGTAAAGTGTTTCAACTATAAGGCAATATAGGCAAGAAGGACGCAATATTGTGAATCTAAGGAGACCTTAGTAAATAATCATATGACAGTGAACTTATGTTAGCAACGCGAAAATGTTACTAGTTTTATTCACAGAATCCACTCTAGCAGCCGGTTTCGACCCAACATTCCTTCCAGAATCAATTGTGGGATTGGATAATGCCCGTTATCATTCTTATGTACAAGATAAAGTATCAACTAAATACTCCACGATTGAATAAATTTTGTTGTATCATGTAAATACTTTACAAAATCTTATATGCTCTCTTGGTTTCAGATGAACAATCTCAAATTTGATCCTATATGGAAGAAACTTCAATTATATGAATAATCTTAGCAAATAAGCCTACAGAAAAAACTATATGATTGACGCGCTTTTACGCAGTTGGGGAATATACCTCTGAGGGTGTACCTCCGTATATGTGCGATCCTCACCCTACTGAATTCGCATGGGCAGTACTGAAAAGACATAACGCCACCGGAATTTCAATTGAAAATTTAAATAAAATTACATTAGAAGCGATTGACTCCATGTTAGCGGAAAATTGGAAATCATACGTTAAACACGTTCGTGGTATTGAAGAGAAAACTTGGGAAGTAAACGGAAAAATTTAAACAATTATAGGCGATTTAATCATCACAGTGGGATCGTCAAGTTGTGATAACGACACCAGGGCCGGCGCTAGGGGCGGGCAAGCCGTGCCCCTGCCAGGGCCGCAAATCGGCTGTAAAATTAACTAGTTTAAACACTTATGAAAAATTAATAGGTGGAATTTTAATAAAATTTGCTTTTAATATGTTTTACGAACTTTTAAGTATAGGTACCAACTCACTTCAAAAATCCTCAAGCATGAGAACGACATATGAAGGTTGAGATGTGTAGTTTTTAAATAAAAACACGTTTTGATAAATAAGTAGATATTTCGTTTATTAGAGACGAAATCTAAAACCGAGCCAAAAATACGAGCAACATAGATAAAATATCAAAATATTTCAAGGAAACCGCTCACAAGCATAATAAACACCCGCTTAAAAGTTAAAATTATTATAATTTAAATAAATGGACACACGCACAAAGTGGTGCAAAAGACTTTCTTACCCTGTGTTTTAATTTGTCGGAACATGTAGGCAGAGTCTATACTGTGATGTAGCAGAGCGCGCCCGCGGCGTCCCTTCCTGACAAACGGTGACACGATTTTTACCCCACTATTATAAAAGGAAAAGAGGCAGTTCGATTGTTTGATTTATGCAATAATTGCCTTACAGGTTGGTTATTAGTGAAGTAGAGTTGCGTTACATACAATTATTATTTGCCGTGAGTTTTTGAAAATTGTGTCATAAAATGTGCGGTAAAAGTAAGGTGAGTAGGTAATAATTAAAAAAAATTATCCACTTGGTGTTTTATGCAGTATGATACACCTCCTATGAGGGGTAGTTTTTAATAGCTATTAATTCTTTTTACTACGGTTGATTTTTTTTATAAATCTTTTGATTCGTTTGTATAGTTTTTGATACACATATTTATATTTAATTTTAAATTTGCTGTCATTTAAAAATTATTTTTTAAGCATGTTATCTTCTCCAAATTAAAGTTAATCAAAAAGTTTTTACGCTCTACAACTACCGAGGATCGGCTAAATGGCTTGACATTAGCCATTAAACATGAAGAACTTAATGTCAAAAAAATTATCCAAGACATTCTCAGAATTAAAAGTGAGAAAAAAACCCAGTTAAGTTTAACTGTATTTTTAATAAATAGGTTAATTTGTTTCACTATTTTTTTAATATATGCATTTTGTAATTATATACTAGATTTGTGCCTTTTTTTTATCTGTGCAACCATAATTTCAATTTAGTGCCAAAATCATAAATCAAGAAATTTTTATTTTTGGCAAAACAAAACTTCAACAG
>MU195628.1:2652-15121 GCA_016904865.1 Pissodes strobi
CAGTGAAAATTAATAACGCCATAAGGCAAAGTGCTATTTAAATTAACTACATATAAAAAGTAAACTACGTAACTAAATATTCAGCCAGACCAAATAATTTATCCGCCCGTCAATTTAATTGTAACAGCCCTTCAGGCTAGCTCTCCCTCTCTCTCGCTGCTGTTCGTGGTTAACATTTTCGCGAGGAATATCCCAGGGGACTTACGAGATATGCATTCCCGAATATTTTGGTAATACTTACAACCTTCTATACTCAACCTGAAGTTAATAAACCAAGCCTTTTTTACACCGAGTGTTTCTATCCATCTCTCCCAACTACCTATATCTGAGCTCCGTCTTCTGAAAGAGCACAGCGCAACTACTGCAACGAAGTCAGGTCCATAGGCAACAAGCGGTAGGAGCGTATATGTGACAATATTCAACCAATGAACGTAAGAAAAGATAATCGTGTTCTACCTTCTCACCTTTCACCAACTATATATGCTGAAATGCTGCACTGTCAACCAGGACTACACAATAAATCCGTATATAAGGCCCTTGAAATCAAAATGAAGACAATGACTGATAAGGATAAACACTGCATCCTTTGTATCGATTGTAGACACTCAACTAAAGAATGATAAACTTCGTACTATTTTAGAAGATTGTATTTTAAATTTAAAGTATATATATTTAAAAGTGGAAGGCATAGCAAGTGACATGGGCTCGAATTTTATTGATTTGACCGAATGTCTAGGAATTACACATGAAAATACAGAGTTTCAGGTAGCAGGTTAGGATATGTTCTATATTTTTGACCCATGTCATTTAATTAAGGCCACCAGTAACTTAAGGCAGCACACCTTGTTTTCAGGGTGGAAAAACGTCTTGGTCATTTATTAAATGTTTCTATAATTCCGATAACAAGCAGTTTTACAGGTGTGCGCCCAAACTCACTAATTCTCACCTTAATCCCACAACTTTTGAAAAAATAAGTGACTTATGCCGCTCAACTTTTGAGTCACTCAATTGCCAGTGGTATGAATACATACATGAATTTGGGTGCACTTCCAAATGAAACTTTTGCACCAATTTAAATTGTAAAAAAATGTAATAATTTGTTTAATCTCTTGAACTCCCTATCATTAAATAATCCTTACAAATTTAAGAATGTATTTGACGGATCTGATTCATAGTTAAAATTTTTAAACGAAGCTTTGGATTTCTTGCCAAATTTAAAGGTATTAAACAAAAATGGTCAAGATTATTAAATGTTGGTCTATTACAATAAGAGGTCTTCTCAATTTATGGCAAAAACTTTTAAACTGTAGGTATAAATATCTTAAAACCAGAAGACTGATTGTTTAGAAAATTTCTTTGGAAGTGTAAGGCAAGAGGGAGACAATTGCATAAATCCCACACTAATACAGTTTCAAAGTGCCTTCAGATAATTATTTGTGCAGATTTATTTCCACTCAAATCACATGAATTGTAGGGAGAATTTAGATGATGTTCTCATTAGTTTAAAGTCCATGGAATAGAATAGAAATTATTAATAAGGAGGCAGCAATTTCCTTGCCTGATTGCAATTACCATAAAGAAACCGTTTCAACACAGAATTGTATTATGTCTCTAGATATTTGATGGAAATGTGTCTGGAAGTACATTCATGTGACATTTGCTATTCTTTTATCAGAGAATGTACTAGTATTGATGTAGACAAACTTCTGTCGCATTTGAAAGCTTTTGATGCAACCAAAGGTACTTTTGATGGTTTATCATCAATACCAGAAAGGTGGGTACATTTTATATACAGAATACAGCCTTGAAAGTATTTTCAACTCGCAGTTTGAGAACATATCTACAGGCGAAAAAAAATTCTAATTATCTCGTGAATATATTTGAGAAAATCGAATTTCTCCATACCTGTTCAAATTTTCCCAAGCTGTTTGTATTAAAACTATTTATAATACTAAAAATATTTTGTACTTTAAAATTTAATAATAGACATCTCAAATGTAATAGTTCTGATAAAAAGGCATTCCGTAATTGAAAATCCTATCACATGTATAGTTGATAAAAATTATTGCATTTTTCATTTCATAATAATTTACTCTGATTTATGAAAACTTATGTATGTATGTATGTAAATAGTAGCAGTTAGCGCTGTGTGTGTTCTCCTTAAGCGAAAGGGTTAATGCAATATATTTTTAAATTATTTGATCTAGCTATAGTATTGTTAATTTGTGCTCATAGCTTTGAGTAATATTGTTCTCATATTTATTTTTTTATGGTTTATTAATAGGGTTATGTAACTATAAATTGTTACCGTAATGTTTATGTCTAAAGCTAGTATTGTTTATATGATAGCAACCACTAATTTATTATAAGCATTATTATATTCGTTATGTCTTAGTATTTAATATAAGTAGGTATATTTATATAATAATAAATGTAAAAAACAGCGACCTTCAACTATAAATAATTAAAAGCATTGGCATTTCGTGGTTAGTATGGAGTCCTAGATAATCTAGGACCACCTAGGAACACCATTGTCTTCATTCATAAGAGTGGGTGTGAGGGTGTAACAGTTCGATTTTGCCAATTTTAAAATTTCATTTGTATGCCGCATTTAGGAAAAAAAATATGCTGTATTTTGCACGCATCTGTTTATTAATTCTAAATTTATTAATTTGATTTGTTTGAAAATGTTGTTTTCCTAATATGAATTAACTATATTTTAAGTATAGATTAGCTATATATTCGTATTAGCTTTTAGAATCCGTTGTGACCATCTATTTTAGTTGATAAGCGATGTATGTACCTTATTATTAAGATAACTTGACTTGATTTGCATTATATTATCGTAAACAGCCAGCGAATCGATTAGTATTTTTAAAGAATTCTGTTAGCCTGCAAATACGTTGCACTTGACATATTGAACCATAATTTAATTTCAGTTTGAATATTCTATTACCTTTTGAGAACCCTAGGTTGATGTTCCGGAGATTGTTTTTGGACCTCTGCTTTAAATATATTTCTCGTTCGGTACAGCTGACCAGTTTTTTTTGTAAGGTTTATGCCAAATAATAGGGATGGGCTATCTATCGCGCGTTTTTCATTCTCGATTTAGATTTTTGAAGGTTTATCATTCCTGTTAGAGCATTTCCTAGCATTTCTGGAAAAATGTAATTTTAGCTCACTATTCGTGGCTTCCGCCGTCATTTATCATCATAATAAGCGAGAATTAAGGCGTTTATTTTCTTAGAATTATCCCTTGTATCGAATCACTCGTCATGTTTTCAGCCCATCACTACTTGTGGCGCAGGATTTAATCTCGAAGGCGAATTGACGAACGGAGGGGACGGTCCTTTGCTAGTTTGACCGGAACGTAAGACGAACGCTTGCCAGGGCGGCTAGAGACTCCACGTTTTGAGTATTGTGATATAATACAACCCTTTTGATAAGGGATTTTTTGTGTCGTTTCTGTTTGTGTTTTAACACGACCGATTTTTCGGGCTCTACAAGCTGTACTAGGTAAGCATTTTCTCTGGATTCCTTTTTCTGTGGCCTATGAAGCACGTGACCGCGATGTTGCTAAATTTTTTTTGTTTCCATTATTTATAGCGTTCATCCCATAAGACCGAGACCGTCGAATCTCTCCTAATCTACCCTCAAGTCCGACTTTGAGGTAAATATCGCTACGGTTTTGGCTAAATTAATGAAAATTATTGCTTATTTACCTTTTATTTTTTTTTGTGCACTTAACGCCATTTGCTTTTCCCATATGTTATCTTATCTACTCCATTTTATCTGATCCGAATTTTAATTTTAATGCAACTTTAATTTTGATCATATGGGGAAGTTTATATATTCTTTTAGGGGCGATTCATACCTATCTTTTTATATTCAAGTTGTCTGAACCTTAATATCTCTTTTATTTGCTTTATTGCATTGCAAGTCCATGGGTTTTTTTTTTGTCTGAGAAAATTTGTTTTATAAAGAAGATGTATTTATGCAAAGAGGGAGGGGGTCTATGATTTTTATTAAAGTAAGGGGGCTTCATTTAATGCATACTGGATTATTTCAGGGTTTTTCTGGTGGGCCTGAAGTTCAATTGCAGAGCTACCACTTTTTCTGGTAGGCAGAAGTTCAATTGCAGAACTACCACTTGTTCTGAAGGGCCAGAAGCAGGTCCACAACCTTTTCTCTGGAAGGCCAGAAGCGTCAGTGAAGGGCCTTAACTTGTGGTTCCTGCACTAGAGGTCATCGACAGAGTTCGACGACGGGATTTGGGTATAAGTTTGGTGTCTCATTGTTTCTCATGTTTACTCTTCGTTTGCTTTTATTCATATAAATCAAACATTGAATTGAGGTAGCTCATTGATTTTTAATTAGTTAATTTAATTTACATTTTTTCACTGGTTTATCGGACCAGTTAATCTAATTGCTTTGAGTTGTTTTCTCATTTTAAAAGTCAAGCGCTGGCTGGATAACTTCATTCTTTTCATTCATTAGTCGGCAGATATAACCGTCTCAAGTTTTTTGATCTAATCATTGTGTCCGCTCATTGCGGTACATTATCACCATCAGTGCAGTTATTAGCGCACGCATACCTAGTTGTAAGAAGCTCAGTCTACGTCAAGTGATCACTTTGATAAGTAGTGTTTAGTGCATTTAGTGATAAGGTATATAGAACCGAGGTTTTCAAACTGAATTGGTCTCTGTACGTACAATCTTCATATTGTACTCTGTTTATTTTATTAATTACTTTAAGTCATTTAACATTCTTTTGTCTACTCAACCACATTTTAATATAACTTTTTTCTCCAGATAGATTGTTGCTGTGTTTGCAAAAAAAAGGATTTAGTAGCAAATATAGTGTCCATTAAATTTTTAGATTGTGTTTTCTTGATAGGTTAAGTTAGTTGATTTTAGTGCCATAATTATTCTTATTTTCATGAAAGTTTGAAATTAAGTACTAAGAACCGGTTAATTTTATGAGCGAATCTAGCCACTCGGTACAACACCAGCCGAGCTTTTTCCGTTTAGCTGGCTAGAACGGGTGGCGCTCAAACGACCCCACGACAGGGGCCGGGCTTTGTAACGCGACTCTCTGGGGCTAGGTTCATTTTCTTTAATTAATTGGAAAAAAAATCTTTGGGTTCAATCATAAAAAAACGTGTTGCAAGGGTTAGAATCCCTTAAGGCAACTCGGGTAAGTAAGTACTCCTGACTTACAACTCCTCAGCCTACCGATAACAGTGCAGGATTAATAAAAACTTTTTGTTTGTGCAAGTTGCATAAGTTTCCTCCTTGTTTCAAAGGTTCAAAAAATTAACCCAATACGTTTGTAAATATAACATCATAATTTAAAGAAATGGAGGACTATTAATAATAACAAGAAGTTGGTGAAACTAGTATAATAAGAAATGTTTATTTGAGAACCGCTGAAAATGTGGTACAATATATCTTTTTCTACTACCTATAAAAAACCTCTGCTACCCTACACCTCTTCAATAACCTCCAAACCAGGTGGGTGTAAGCTCAAAGTGCTTTATTTAGGTTAAAAATTCACATCAAGTTAACATGATAAATGAAATCATGAAATACAGGGGTTCATTTTTCTCTCAACGCGCCCTCATTAAATGAAATTTAAATAAAATCCCAAGACACTATTGAGATTCCTTTAACAATAACTCATAGAAGAAATACACTCACTAACAAAAATATTGCATATTTTTTTTAAGTCTTTACTTTTTTTTCTTTAAAACTTTTGTAATTTTTGTTGCTAAATCTGTTACATTGGACTATTTTATGCATATTGCAATTTATTACAGATAAAATAATGTTTAGACATAGCTTTTATAACTGAATAAGCGATAATGTTAAATTATAACTGAATAAACGGAAAATTATAAACATAGCATAGTGTGCCTTGACGACTAAAACAATAGCTTCTCTTTATTTAATGCTGTCAGAATGACATTCAAAGTTTTTTATTTTTATTGAATAGGTAGTTTCAGTTAGTGAGATGCCACATTTAAGTGAGTTAGTTTCTGTTAAAATCGATTGTTTAGCCAATGAGGGGTACAGACAAGAAGATATTGCACGGAGAATAAATATCTATCAATCGACAGTTTCGTATAGTAAAACGATACAATGAGACTGGAGAATACAAAAGGCGACCTGGTCAGAGATGTAAAAGGTGTACAACGCCCAGAGATGACAATGTTTGCGAAATCGTGCACTTACAGCTCCGCATCTGAAAAATCAATTACTAAATGCAAGCCTAGTCAATGTTTCCGTCAAAACAGTAATAAGGAGACTTAAGGAGGTCGGTTTAAATCCAAGACGTCCTGCTAGAGTTCCTCGGCTCATGTGCAAGAGCACATGCTCACTGGAATGAACATCAATGGGGAAAGGTTCTTTTTACTGACGAAACAAGAATACAATTATGGACGTAATCGAGTATACAGAAGGTCAGGAGAACGTTTCGCAGAATGTAACCTTGCACATAATCTTAGCTTTGGTGGCGGTTCCATTATGCTATGGGGTGGTATTAGTTGGGAGAGTCGCACTCAGCTTATTGAGGTGAATTTAAGGATGAATGCTGACTGGTACATACGCAACATCCTTGCAGAACATGTCGTACCATATGCCGGCTTTATTGGGTATGATACCTTTGTGCTAATGCATGATAATGCCCGTGCCCATGCCGCACGGGCAGTATCTTGAGGATGTCGGGATTACAAAGCTAGAGTGGCCACCATACAGTCCTGACGCAGATCCCATAGAACATGTGTAGGACACTCTGAAAAGAAATATACGAGCACGAAATTCAGCTCCTAACTCAATTGCAGAATTAAGGATTGCTGCACAGGAAGAATGGAATCGAATTCCGCAAGAAACAATCAAAGATTTTCTCCGCAGCATGCCTAGGAGGATGCAGGCTATCGCTAGAGCTAGAAGAGGAAATACTAAGTACTAAATTGTTATTTTATTGCTTCAAAGTAATGTATCTTGTCGTTATTCTTGTTCCTTCCTAATTGAATGTTATAACCAAAATCAGACTATTTCACTAATTCTTTAACGAATCTGTTGTAAATCTTCAATATGTAATTTATTTAATTATTAATAACGTAAAACAGTCCAATGTAACAGATTTAGCAACAAAAATTACAAAAGTTTTAAAGGAAAAAAAACTAAAGACTTAAAAAAATATCCAATATTTTTGTCCGTGAGTGTATAAGTAACAAAGGTGACAGGAAGTAGGAAAAACCGCTAATTATAGAAAAGCTTTAAATTCTACTGAGGCGGATTCAAATATGAAACTTGAGCAATTTTCCACTTCAAGTTTCTTATAGTGTAGTCGCAGAGCCGCTTCCCATCGAGCTACTTCATGGTTTGAGCAATTTACAAATAGGATGTCTTTCTGTCATCGGCTTTGCCGAAATCGGTCCCTTGAACATAAAAGGTGCCGACGCTTTATGTCGCTACTCGTTGGTTTGCTATTCTCTGGTTGGGCTGTCTAATTTTTAATGTCAAAAAACCGTTAAACGGCCGTAAACCGGCTCATTAACCCTATACTTATTTGCACATCGTTCTTTTAAAAGGACACCTACTTTTCATCAAAACAATTTAACAGCGGTAAATTTTTTAAGCATTTTCCTGCAGGTACTTTATTCATTAAAAACTGAAATATTAAAAAAAAACCTAAGTTATCAGTAAAAGAAAAGTCTAGGGCCTAACTGGCTTAATAAATTAACACAAAATGTAAAGAATTGTGAAACGACAGTACAATTTAAAAATTATTGCATTGTAAGAGCAAAAGAGTATATTTCCATAATGTAGTTGGTATTAATAATTTTTTGTAACTTTGTAACTTATTAGCCAAATGCTACTAAATAAACATTTGATTTCAAAATTGCACACGCGATATTATATTAGCGCTATGTATCTTAAAAAAGAGCACGTAGATTTTTCTCTTTTCATATTCCATTTGAGATGACTGTTCTATTAAAAACGAAATTGACCAAAATCCATTATTGATAGTTAAGTTTACAAGACCTTACAAATGGTTTAATACGTACTCATTTACATCAATTGTATATTCTTGCATATAAGGTTTTTTCCCACGTTGAGTACTCTCAGGATTATAGCGATATATCCTAAATTTTTTGAATTTTGGCTGCTTCTTTTCGGGCGCTGCTGGTTTAGTGGACTCAGGTTTCTTTTTTATTTCTTTAGATAGGAATCTTTTTATCTAAAAATAATATTTGTTTATTATACAGATCTTTTAGCGTCATACATAACAACGTACAGTATTTATTTCTGTATATTTAAAAAGGCGCTGATACATAGTATTCATTAGAGCTCTTAAAAACTGAAAGTCAAGTTGACAATTATTACCATATTATGCCGGAGAAAACGTCATTTATTGGCATGACCATGTTGATACCACGTCACATTTGATACCTTCAAACTACACTAAAGTGTACTAAGGTAAACCGTTTTTTAAAGGTCCCTCTACAGGACGCATGGCCCATTGCCTGATATTTGTTCTTGATGTGTGCTCGAAAAACCCACACCGAAGCCATCATACGCCTTCCTAGACAATTCTGGTTTCTACACAATGTCCGATTACGGAGGGCCATTGTGTAAAAGAGTATGGTGTCCATAAGAAACGAAAATAAAAAGTAATTTAGCGGTTTAATATTGCGTAAAATTACTATTATTATTTCAGATCAATGATACAATAATGCTTGAAGAAGAGTATCCCAAGTTATGGACAATTCTGTATCTGAACTGAAAAAAAAAAGAAACAATGATGGCTGCTTTCAAAACACATTTAAAAAAAGCATCTGAAAGTTCAGGGGGAGAGGAGCATCAAAATGAAATTAATATATTATCACTGGGTTCAGCTCCATTACTTAATTAATATATTTATTAAAATAGCTGCTTCAATATCTTAGCCATTATTCCTAGCTGCGATCCGATGCATTTAAAACAATAAAATAATTAATTAAGAAAGATTAGATTACATAAGATGCGTTACAATATTAATTGTTTTATTACTATAATTCAAATAAAAAGCCAATTTGTTACCATAAAGATTTAAATATAAATGCACTTTCTTTTTAATTATTTCTTTAATTTACTAAAAATATAAATTGAGCATGCTGGTTAAAATTTATTTCCGAGTGTAGTTGTTGTAAAAAGGTGCAAAATAAAAGATTAGACATTTCAAAATACAATTATTCTATTTAGATTTCCTTCTAACAAACATAAGAGGTGAAATTTAAGATTCTGTTGAATGTTCTTGGTGATATCTGCCCTTTAACCATCTTAAGATTCCTCCGAGGTTTCTGGAGAGCGTTACTGAAAATTGCAGTAGTGCCTAGGATCTGTCCTGTGACGTCACTAGAAGCTGTCTTGGTAAGACGTGTGCGTGTGGACTCAGTAGCATGAAAAAAAAAGTACAAGGCAGTTAAATAGTTCACCAGTCGAACTATTTTTATGAACGGGTACATGTGGATTTCTTAGGTCCTATTGGAGGTAGTAGTAGTAGTAGTAGTAAGGGTGGGGGGGCCGAAGCCCGGTAAGTAGGCCTATAAGTCCCTCTTCACCATCCCCGATCCGCCCTCCCCTACCTGGCTACTTTCAACACACGGCCCGCACTGAAACGGCCCGTCACCTTGATGAAGGTGAGGACGTCCTCCCAGTCCAGAAACTTTAGATCTTACCGAGCAAGTGTTGGTGCTCTCAGTATCTTCCTCCTTAGGCGACTCCACCTATCACAAATTCCTATATAGAGGTATGAGGACTCCTCCCCTGTCCCGCAGTTCAGGCAGAGTGGGCTGTCCCTCAGGCCGATAAGGTGCAGATGTCTGTTTAGGCTTCCATGCCCAGTCAGAATACCTACCAAGTTCCTGATGTCCTCTCGGCTCTTTTTTAGCAGTCGCCTTGCTCTGGATCCGTCAGGATTTAGAATCATTTCCTTGGCTTGTCTGCATCCTTCTTTTCCTCTCCAATTGTGCTTTGTCTTGTTCCAGGCCCAGTTATTTAGTTCCTGAGAGATTTGCCTTTTACTTAAGCCCAGACCAGGTTCTGGACCAACGAGGTGGCTCATTGAGCCTTGTCTTGCCAATTCATCGGCCCGTTCGTTGCCCTCGATGCCACTGTGCCCTGGAACCCATCTGAATCTTACTTCCTTGCGCACAGCCAATCTGTCTAGGGCGTCTCTACATTCCTGAACTAGCTTACAGCTTGCCCTGGGTCTTTGGATCGCCCTGAGAGCGGCTTGACTGTCCGAGTAAATATATGTACTCTCTACACCTCTACACCTTCTGTTACTTCCGCCTTGGTTGCTACTTCCAAAATAGCAAACACCTCCGCCTGGAAAACAGTGGCATATCTCCCCAGCGAAGTGCTTTCTCCTGATTTAGTGTTGTCTAGGTATACACCGGCTCCGGATGACTGTGTATTAGCCATCCATGAGTAGTCAGTGTACCATGCGTGTACGCCGCTCGGCGTACGTACCTGGCCTGACAGCCACTCTTCCCTTGATGGAAATTCCACTTGGAAATTCCTTCTCAGTCTTAATCTGCCATCTGGAATATTGCCTTTGGTCGCAATGATGGGTAGATCCCTACTCATTTTAGCGGCAATAGTCGTATGGCCTTTCCTTGTGTAGTCCGTTCGCCATAGGCCCCTGTCGATCATCCTTTTGTGAGCCGCCATTGCCTCTCTCTCAATCCAGATCGGCAGGTCCGGCAGCCCCAGAATGATGTTCAGTGCTGCTCCGGGAGTTGTTCTCAATGCTCCGGTAATACCCAAACAAGCCAGCCTTTGCAGTCTGGCCATTTTCTGGGCATTAGTGGCTCTGGCCACCGCTGGCCACCAGATCACGGATCCGTAGGAAATCCTCGGTCTTATCACAGCAGTGTACAGCCACTGGAGGATGTAAGGTTTTAAACCCCACTTCCTACCTACCGTTCTCCTTAGTTGCCACATAATCGCGGTTGTCTTATTCACCACCTGTTCAACGTGTGTCTTCCACGTCAATTTACTGTCTAAAATAACTCCCAAATATTTGACTTGTTGACTTAGGCTCAGTCTCGTCTGGTAGAGTATGGGATGTATAAAACCTGTTAGATTTCGTTTCCTTGTGAAGAGAATGAGTTCGGTCTTCCCTGGGTTTACTGAGAGACCATTCTCCTCACACCAACCTTGAACTATCCGACACGCCACCTGCATACGCTCGCAGACCGTTCTCACGAACTTGCCCGTGATTATTACTAGCCCGTCGTCAGCATATGCTTGTGCATAGAATCCCTCAAGATTTAACCTTCTCAGGAGGCTGTCCATCACCAGGCACCACAAATGTGGCGAGAGGCAGCTGCCTTGTGGGCAACCCTCCTCTTACCCCGGTTTCGACGCGAACTTCTCCCAACGTGGCGCTGATCTTTCGGTCTTCCAGTGCCGTTTTTACCCACTTGGCCAAATGAACTGGTGTTCTCTTGGCCTGGAGGGCTTGACGAATAGTTTTCGTTTTAGCCGTATCGAAAGCTCCTTCTACGTCAAAGAAGAGCGCTAGCGCCATTTCTTTGTTGTTTATTGCCTTTTCAGCCCTTCTAACTACAGAATGGAGAGCCGTTTTAGTCGACTTCCCCCTTCTGTAGGCGTGCTGATTATCATGTAGAGGAGAATCAGTTAAGATCTCTTCCATGATGAACCTGTCAATCATTTTTTCCATTGTCTTCATTAAAAATGAAGTTAGACTTATAGGCCTAAAGGACTTGGGATGGGAATAGTCTCTCTTCCCTGCCTTGGGGATGAAGACGACATCCGCTGCTCTCCAAGCTTGTGGAACATATCTTAGTGCTATGCTGGCCTCGAATACTCTCTTTAAGTAAGGGAGTAACGTGTCAAGGCCCGCCTGCAGCATCATGGGTATAATTCCATCCGGCCCTCCTGCCTTATATGGACTGAACTCCCCCACTGCCCAAGTTATGGATTCCTCAGTCACCACACTGCGGGCAAGGTTCCAGTCCATCTCTGGATCTGGTTCCTCGTCCCAGTTGGTAGTCTGTACCTCTCCGGGGAAGTGGGTTTTTAGAAGAAGCTCTATCGTTTCCTCTCTGTTCGCCGTCCATTGTTCGCCTGTTTTCAGAGAGCCAATCTCTTTTTGTCTTTCCGAGCCCAGCAGCTTAAGCAGACGCGCTGAGTCCGAGAGAGACTCCATCTCTCCACAGAATTTCCTCCAGCTGTCTCTTTGGCTGCGTCGGACCTCGATTTTAAATTTCCTTCTGGCTTCCAGATACACATCCCAGAGCTCCTGCCGCCCTTCCCTGAAAGCGTGGCGGTGTGATCTTCTCACGTCTTTTTTAAGACGGTCCAGAGTATCACTCCACCTATTGGAGGTAAGATGGTTCTGATATAATTGACACTTTTTCCAAGTGGCCTGAAGCATTCATCATGAAAAATA
>JAEQML010073135.1:0-15119 GCA_016904865.1 Pissodes strobi
TAATAATAATTAACACACAAACAAACCAAAGGAAACTGGTGTTCACGCAAAAATGTTGTCGTTGACGACTGTACTAAACAAATCTCGGACTAAACTAACTTACAAGCACGTGGAGATGAGAGTTAACATGTTTACCTCTCACTCTAAGTTTTTGGGCGGAATTTATGTTATCGCTTCTATGCGGTGGTTATTCTCGGGTTTGGGTATTAGAGCATGTCAGAGATGAAAAATTGTCAGTTTTAAAAACGCCTCCATGTTGTTTAGTATGCTAATAGAACCGTCTAATATTCGGGAATTATAAACTAACTTACCTAGTTTACACTAGCCCGTCTAAAACGGTTTTATGAAATCCATATTTTCGAAAACGCATGTATAAACACTTCTTTAAACGTTTTGGGAGATATAATGTGCCTTATCTCAAACCGTTTTACGAAGGTGGATTAGCTTGCCGAATAGCATATTTCATTACCAGTCCGGAAACTAGGCTTTTCCGGTGCGCGCTCGACAGTTTGCAAGCACAGAAAAAGCTGTTTCCGGACGTGTAATGAACGATATTTTTCATAATACCTCTCTGAAATCAAAATTATTATAATTTTACGTATCCAAAATCATGTCATAATACATTTTGTATTAAAATGTAAGCAAACGTCAATCCTGCAAGACAAGCAAAACACAGGTATTTATCTAATATTCATCAAGCGTTGCTATAGAAATGTGTTTGTATGCTTTGTTGCAATTGAATAGGCAGCTAATTTTGAAGTATTTGTGACAAGTAAGGTCAGAATAAATAAAATAAGACGTCGAAAATGATAGTTCGTAGAGAGGTATTATGAAAAAACAAATTTCGGGACAGTGTAAACACCTAAACAGTTTTCATGATCAGTGCTGCCAACAATGTTACGTTTTCGTACCAATATTACCGAATTTACTAACGCCAAATAGTATACCCATAGGACAGAATTAGTATAAAACTCCATAATTGCAGAACAACTCTCACATGAATTATTAAAATAATAAATCAACAAAACCTACAACTTGAGAGTTTGATTATAGGTTAATGAATGTTAATGTAATGTTATTATTAAATTAAATTGGCAATGCTCTAATCAGCTGTTTTAAATTCGCTTTGAATAGACGCAAATGAACACTCGTTCTTATGCGCATTTGTCATAAACCGGTTTGGATTAAAAACGAATTAACAGTTTGTGTAAACGTGGTAAATGATACCTTTGAAATGAGGTTTCGCAAGATACGCCTTTCTATTTAAAAGTTCTAAGATGGCGCTCGTCCTCCATTTTAACCTTCGTTCTTCGATACGCCTACATTTTGTTATAAAGAAATGACCGGTTTAAAAGTTAGTAAGAAGGGGAGGAGGGACATTAACATCTGTGTTTTTGTGCAGCAATGTGTAAAGAACGGATTTGATATTTTTTTGCATAAGGAAATTCCAAATTTATTTTCCGTTCGCCTTCTTTAAGCTTCTGCCAAATCTAAAATGATAACAACAAACGCGTTTATACCTATTCTTAATATTTTTTGATTTGCATTAAAACTAAAACAATATTATAAATTGTATTCTTATAAAATTTAAACGTTTGATGATGTATAGGTCGTAAACGAAATGTCGCTGAAAAAAAATTAGTTAAAAGCCGATATCAACGTCACAAAATATAGTTAACTACCAAAAATTGTTAAAACGGTGAGCGCAAAATATTTTTTCTTCAAACGTCAGTAAATCCGTTATTACTCGACTGTGTAGGCGGCCGTGAAGTTTCGTTTTTCCTCCGCCGGAGCTTTACTTTTCATTTTTCCGCCGGCGGAGGTAAACGTGTTGTCATAGCAACAAGCAACAAAATATGCGTCAACAACTCAAGATTTATTAAACTACAATTTGTATTTATCACTCAATTTGTGACTGCATTTCTAAAAATCATTAATTTAGGAACAAATTGGTTATTATTTAATCGATCTTACTCAATAACTGCTTAACAATACGGAATTAAAACGCAATCCGAGACGCAATCTTAAAAATTAATTATTTTTGACAGTGTCGACTGACAGCTTTATGTTACATTACTATAGCAACAACATGTGCCCATTCACCGACACTGGTCTAAGCCGCCTTGCGAACCCACTTATCTTTAATAATAATTAGATATTATTACTATTAAAAAGAGATGTTTTTGCATTAATTTGTCGATATTTGAAGAAAAAACAGTTCCAGTTTTCCTGCTATTCGGATTGACTTCGTATATACTTTACGATTATGATTTTATATACTTAGTCTATTTTTCGACACAATAAGCACTGTCTAACCATTCTTAATGTAACACTCAAAGAGAACCGTCCAACATCCAATTAACACGCAATTAAAACCATAAACACCAATACGGAAAAAATGCGATGAACGGCCCGCGTTCGGTTCCCCTCAGTGGCCAGGCATGTTTTTTTTATTTTTTTTTAACGTTATGTTTGGTTAATTTTTTAATATTCGGTTAGTTTTGTTTGGTTGCGTCCCACAGCTAGCGAAGCGGAGGGCCATGCGTGAAAAGTGAACAGCACTCTAAATGCTAAGAAGCGGCTAATATAGCATAGTGCCATAGGGATGTAAAGGATCGTTTTACAGGTACGGTGCTAGATGAAATAAAGAATGAAATTAGAGGTAACTAATAATAATTATTGTCGTCGACGAGACAACTGATTCGTGTTATCGTTGCGTTGTTAATAGTGATCGGAAAACTCTCAGAAGAAGAACCTGGAAAAGCTTACCTCATAGCTATAAAAGAACCGAAAAAAACAAACAACCTTGCAGTTACCTGTTTTGCTCAAGAAACATTTGAGTTCCTATAGACAAAATGTTTGTCCTGTTGTCCAATTATGCGCCGTATAAGTTAAAGGAAGGCCAGAATTTAAAAATATTAAAAATTTAACCATGTAACTTGCCTAGCTCACAGATTAAATGAGGTTCCGGAAATTATTAGAGCTTCCTTCCCATTCGTCAGTGGCCTAATGCCAAATGTGAAAAAGTATTCATGAAGGCCCTATTAATGACCTAATTTCACAAATGTCTGATGATTCACAGTGCATCCACAAGTGTAAAGGAATATTTCAAAATGTTAAAGTTAAACAACAGTTAATATAATAATATATAAAGTGTAACTATGTATTTCTAGCAGACAGCATTTTACAATAATTAGTCTACATGTCTACCAAAGTCGATGAATATAACAGGAACATGTGAACAAAATCGCAAGCAAATACGAGGTGAGGTAGGAAAAACAGTAGTGGCAAAATTGGAAAGTTTAATAGAAAAAACACAGGTTTTAATGCAGGTCATAAACATAATGATAACGAAAACTGCAAATAATTTGGCTATTGAACCTGCCTTAGGTCCAAAATTGAAATTTTGCCCTATAACTTCAGTAGATGTAGAGAGATCGTTTTGTTTGTACAAAAATGCCCTTAGTAATAGCCGCCACATTTTTTTATTTCAAAACCTTGAAACACACGTAATAACTAGTGTGTTTTACAATTTTTCCGAAATAAATATGTGTTTCCGAAATCAGAACCTGCCTTAGAAGGTCAAAAACGAAATCCCTATAGTTTTTTAACACTCACCGAAATCAACCTTTAGATCGAGGTCGCTACTCTCAACGATCTTGCCATAAAAGCATAGGAAACTTAAACTATTGAAAAAAATGCATTATGAAAAATTTGGTAGATTACAAATCCATTAAAAAAAGAAGGTTGCATTGTGCAACTTGCATCACAGACTCGGTAATTTTTTAAAATTATTCCAGTGTTGCTGTAATGCGGGTATTAAAGGAAACTTTTTCTTTCTGCTTCAACTTGGCCAAGTCCTACTTGGCTAATCATAGATACTGCAAATCATTTTTATTTTGAGATCTATTCCCATGTCCGTGATGTTAAACTAAGGAATACAATACCCTTCCGACCCGTCCGAAACTTGGAAACTATTCTATTATCCCGTTTCAGCCCAAGACATTTTGACTTGACAGGCCAAGACATTTTGCTACTTGCATGAAGGATTTTCCACAATAGCGATCAAGAGGAAACGCCAACAGGGTGTAAAACATGAGACAGACTTACAAATTAGCCCATCTGAAAGTAAATTTGAGTTGTTCATGCAATATAAGACGATTCAAATGTCTGTATGAAAATTCAGGATGCGAATGTTTAGGAATTGGCCGCTTATCCGAAGTTATAAGGATTTTGAATCGAGTTAAAACGTGGGTCAAAAAACGTCGTTACTTTGGACCACTTGAACAGAGGTTATCTTCATTGCCGTCTTTAGCCCACTCTACGTCCTGGCAAATATTAGAATTCCTCCCTTTATATACAGTGTATCGCATAATCGACGTGTGCGATATTAATGAAATTTGGGTAATTTGTTCCTGCGATGTGGTAAAATTTTAGCTCCTGGTGCGTCTGCGCGTTTCCAGGAACAACCGAAGTTGTGGATTTTGTCTCCGTTGGTGTTCGAATCACTTTTTACGAAACTCTATAATTCGATCTTCAGAAAACTTTTCGAACACCATAGCATGCATGGATTTATGCAGAGAAAAGCCACAATCTATATAATATTATGCAATTTATATCTATAATATAGGGGCAAATATGCTGGTTTAAAGTGTGCGTATACAGCAGTTAAAATGGATCAACTCAGCAGTAGCAACTATAAATAGTTCAATGTTCTATCGTTGCACATAATCCAGTTATAATAATTTTCCCCTCTGCATATCATTAAAAAAACATTATTTTAAAAACTACTGCTATATGCGCATTTATGAAATTATACTAATTGAAGCTCCGATGCTTAGCTTTCTATTTTACTTAAAATTTTTAGGCCTAAAGTAAGGACCCCTTCCGAAAGATAAATCAAACGTTGTTTAGATACACGAAAGGAGCTCATCCAACTCAAAAAACGCTTTTAGAACCTCGAGGGGAACATGGCAAAGCTGTTATTTCATTAATTACTTGCGTAATTTAAACCTTGTTGATTGGAGTGAACGATTTATTTGTGTTTTGCTATAAGAGACACATGCTATTTTTATACTTAAAATACAGATCCAGCGACTTAAAAAGTGATTGATTTTTGGCGCCAATAACTTAAAGCAAATATATTGATTTCTTTTATGTTTCATGTCGGTTAAATTATTATAGGCTGCTATAATTCTATTAAAGTTACCGACAACTGACCTTCCATGTTCAAGTTTTTACGAAACTTAGCACCACAGCTTATTCAATACAGCACACTATCAGCACACTGCTCTCAAAACAAAGTTTGCTGATCTGGTGGCTGATCTATATAATTGGGCTTAAGATTTTGATTATAAACTGTAAAGTGAGCAATATAACTTTTTTGTCATATTATAGATACATTTTGTTAAACATTACTTGTAAGTGTTAAAGCTTATGAGGAGAACATAATATAACATTTTTAATAGGTCATTGGTATATAAATATAAAATATGACCTCAGGTAGACCAATATGTTCCAAATATAATAACGAAGAGGCTTTCTCTATAATGAAATAGTCTGCTTGCTACTTCAGACTGTCATAGAAATCGTCCGAACTTACCAAACGGTCTCATACTTTCGTCGGTAAGATGAGAGGAAATTTATTCGAACAGGCCCTTTTCCTTGGAATATTTTAAAAAGCGCCAATTTTAAATTGGTTCTAAAATCAAACAGAATCCGTTCCTTGACTTTTTTATTAAACAAATATAAATGATTAGCGATTAACATTTTTTAACAATTTTTCAGATATTTGACTTTTACGTATACCTATCAATAATTCTCAATAGCATGAGAATATTTTTAGTCAATTGTCTATGTTAACCAACGTGTGGCTCCAAATCTTACAGCACTCCTTACAATTCTTTAATAGTTTTTAATACGCCCTGGTTTGAATCTTTTTGCTTCGGTGAGTATTTCACCGGTCATTTAATCCTAGATTATGTATTGGCGTCTAGCTACATCAATTTTGAGCCTTCACGCATGCGTACGTGATAATCATATATTTTCAGTGGTTTTTCTTGATTTTGGGCATTGCCTTGAGTTAGTTTTGTTTGGTTGAGCGCCCGGAGCAATCGAAGTGAGCGGAAGACCATGCGTGAAGTGAAATATTAGAATGACAACACTGGGCTGCTGCCAAATGCGCAGGTCTGAAGGTTGAAAATTTGGCGTAGGTAGACGCGAGTAGATTATCTTTTTAAGCAGCCACTCGTAGTTCAACTTAAGCAGAGGCGTAGCCAAAAGGAATCGCTCCCCTTCCAAACAATGAAGATGAGCAAAAGCATGTTCACAGATTTAAATGATAATTTGAAAGTTGCCTTCATATCTGCTATGAGGAACATGATATGCAATATATATTATTAATACGATGGATGTATAATATAATATCCATTCAAAGAAAACCCAACTCCAAGGGTCAAAATTATGGTAAACGCAAGCGACAAGATATCTAATTGTTCACGTATCTAACCTAAACTAACTGAAATATTTTTTAACAGATCGAGATGGGAAACGAAGGATCTTGCGATATGTTTTTACTAACAAGGTTTCCTTTTGATTGGATTGCTCGATTTATTTCAGCGCGAACTTAATCTAAAAGCTCCTCTACACGTTGACTAATGCGTGTGCCAATATCGTTGACCAATACTTATGGCCATCCTGTAGAGAGGGCTATTATATTGATCGTTTTGGCGGCACACGAACGTAAACAATGAACAATCCAAATAAAATATAAATATGTCTGCGTTCAGCGTTTCATTTGCAAAGCCCTCGTCTGGCGGGACCTTTGAAAATAGCCAATAGGCGTTAAGCATTTAGGGGAAGCGCAGAACAGGCGATATCGGCATAAGGGACAGACTTATCTTAGATACGTATTTATATTTCATAGTTTGGCTTCAATCAAAAATCAAAATCAAAAAGGCATTTATTCATCTAAAGTTACAATTTATAACTTATCAGACTAGTCAATAACACTAAAAAATAAGTGAAACACTACAAATACAATAGGGCATTACAACGTATATAGGAAATTTTACAGACACTGAAGTTGTCCATTTTCCATTTCAAAACTCAGGAGTGTGCCATTAATCAGAAGTTCCACCTTATTTTAACTAGGACTTTAAAAATTCTTGTACTGTGTATAAACATTTTTCAATAGTCCTTTAGATAGTTTTCTATTTTTTTTCGACTTTTCGTTTTTTTAAATATTTTGTGCATTGTTGTAGCATTTTATGCCAAGAAGCATTGTTGAATTCTGGCAGGTACTAAGTCTGGAATATGGCAGCACCTGATGTCTACTTTTTGTTTTGTAATTATCGATGTTGTTGTTTCTCTCGAGTTCATTTTCATTGTTTTTAATAAGCAGAAATAGTTGGAAAATATAAAGGCATGGCAGATTAAGTATTTCATATATTTTAAACAAACTGGAACAGCTTGTAAACTGAGGTACTCCTGCCATACTCCTCACTATGTTTTTTTGTTTGACAAAGGTTTTGTCAAAGTGGTCTGAAGATCCCCAGAACACCAACCCGTACTGAAGTACAAACTGGGCCCATCCAAATTACATTATTCTAAGTACTGCCTCACTGACAGTATCTCTGATCACTCCAAACTGATAGCATACCGAGCTCAGTTAGAGCATACATGATTAATGTGTGTTTCCCATGTTAGTTTGGGGTCTATATAAAGTCCTAATAGTTAAAATGACAACACATGGTCCATGCTTTTACCGTCAATCCTTATTAGGAGACTCTGGTCTGTTGAGGTGTTTTTTCGCAAGAACTGCATGCAGCAGGATTTTTTTGTATTTAAAGTTAAACCATTTTCTTTGCAGTATGTACTAAATTCATCTGATGTGAGGCTGCTATTTTGTATGATACCTTCCAATGTTCTTCAGCAATAAAGAAATTTGTGACATCGGCATGCACAGCCGATAGGTCTGGAGTGTCACATGTTCCATCTATGTCATTGATTGAAATTATGAATAATATTGGAGACAGTATCGATCCTTGTGGCACACCCAGTTCCATCGACCTCATATCCGATTCCACACCATTAATCCCCACTCTTTGGTTGCTTCCGTTTGAGAAACATTTTATCCATTTACATGCAACCTCTCTGATCCCAATCTTATATAGTTTGTTTAGCAACTGGCCATGGTTGACAGTGTCAAAAAGTCCCATAATTTTTTGTTTTGTATTTAACTCTACACAATCAATGATAGCTGTTGTTGTTGGTTTCCCCTTCCGAAAGCCATTTTGAGAGTTTTTTTTTTAATTTTTTTGCTTTCAAGAAAGTGTGTTAGTCTTTTTGTGAAACTGTGTTCAAAAATCTTTGTTATTTGACTTTGCACACTAATCGGCCTGTAATTTTGTGCTTCAGTTCTGGAACCTGTGTTTTTAAATATTGGTATTGTTTACGATTGTTTGAGACTTTCAGGGAATTTTCCAATTAAGAATGTTTTATTTTGAGATATGATATTGGAGTTGATATGACGTCTATTATATTTTTTAAAATCCTACCATGTATATTATGTATCCCAGCAGATGCTTTTTTTATGTTTTTTTTATAGTTTCCTCTATTTTTTGTGGTGTTGTGGGGGTGAGAAAGCATGTGTTAGAGTAAGATTTGGGTGTGATATTTTTGTGGTGAAATTTTTTGGACCGTTTTCTCCTTTTTCTTGTGTAATATTTTTTGTTTGGTTTTGTTTTATGAAAAAGTTGTTTAAACAGTTTGCTACCGCCTTGGGATCTGATATTAGTTTTTCCTTATCCTGGTTTTTAATATTTATATTTTTGAACTTGGTTACTCTGTTTCAATTCTTATTTATTATTTACCATGTTTCACGGCTCATCTTTGTGCACTTCATGATTCTTTTGTTATTGATGTTTTTTTTATATAGTTTTTTAATTTAATTAATTTAATTTTTTACAGAGAATGCGATTTTGTTTATATTTATTTCTAGAAAAATTGTTATTGAGTTCTTTAGCCAGTCTACTCATTTCACATAAATGATTGTGCATTTGTTTGATTTCTGGAGAGAACCTTTTTTTTGTTTTTTATTTTAGTTTTTTTATTTCGAAATGCTTGTCCATAGTGTGATAGGAACTTAATATAGAAGGCATCAAATTTGGCTTCGAAAGATGCCGCTGCATTCATCTCCTGCCATGTTTCTGATTGAAGGTTCATAACAAAGTTTTTGATATTGTTGTCACTGAGGTTTCTTTTATAGAATTTGTTTTTTATTTGGGTTTGTGTAAATACGTTAAAATTTGCATTTGTACAACAGTCTAATGGGGTTCACACGATAGAGTAGTTTATACAATACGTTCGCAACTGTTCGAACATGACTGTAAATAAATATAAGCCACGTAAACTGCTATTTTCATAGAGGACTATTTCCTGTTTTATGATATCCATTATAATATGGCTTTGGCAGTTTCCACAGATTTGCTCTCATCTTTAATGATTTCCTTCTGCACGAATTGAGAAAGCCTACCATTTGCTTTTTCTTCATAGTCAGTCACTTAGATTCTAATCTTTCTCTATGTCTCTGAGCAATGAAATATTCACCATATTAAATATATATAATATATATAGCAAATTGGATTTTGTTGGGTTTAGGGAACGACGAAATAAAAGTCTAGATTTTGTTAAAAAGCCGACGTTTCGCCAAATATATTAGTTTCTTCAGGGCGCTAAAATACAAAACTGGGGTTAATACAAGCCTACTTAAGGATTATACAAAGAAATATATATTTTCTCTTTAGTGCGTGAAATACTTAATACAGAGAAAACTGTGTCTAATCCTCAACACCAGCCCATAAATTCTCAAACCGCTCTGGAAAAATCTTTTTATAAACTTCCGTATGTACGAGGACTAACTGAGCTATTAAAATCAACCATTGAAAAATATTCGACACTAGATCATAGGAAAATAATAGTGTCTCAGAAAACTTGTAATACTCTGAAGAACAATTATTATTCGAAGCTTAAAGCAAAAACTGAACAACAACTGACGTCACTTTTAATTTATCGAATCCCATGTAAGCCGTGTGATAAATGTTATGTAGGACAAACAGCACGATATTTAAAAGATAGAGTAAGAGAGCACAAAAATGATGAAAAAAACTTTTTAATAAAAACTAATCCAACGGGTTTGGTTCAACACAGACAAGACACAGGACACACTTTTAATTTTGAAGAAATAAAAATTCTAGACAAACAAACAAATTATAAAAAAAGAATTTTTTCGGAAATGATACATATAAAAAAAACAAATCGGTCAATAAAAGAACGGACATTGAAAATTTAAATGCGGCATATTTTAATATCTTAGATAGAATATGTTAATATGGCAATGCTAAAACTCCCGAACTATCTAAGATTATCGTATTAATTCCACTATTGTAATAAAAAACCCAATACAAACAGTTTAAAAATGCGATAAAGCTTTTAATATTTACAATCAACACTGCATTTCCTGGTAACACTCCATTTATAAACAATATTAACCAAAGATATGTGTGTTGTATATGTCGCTGAATTTTAACAAATTTTAATAATATCCATGTATTGTCCCGTTTACCTAAATGTATTTCCGTTTACACTTATATCTATTATGGACATAGGTCTAGAATTTTAAAAGTAAGTACCTACCCACTATGGTTTATAATTATATATTTTTAACTTTTGTGTATATTTTCATTTTGGTACCTAATATGTAAATTTTAAATTCGTCTTACCAAGTAATTTTATTCTCTGTTATTTCGTCCATTTTAAGTCTAAGGTTTTGCCATTTTAAAGAGAAAATATATATTTCTTTGTATAATCCTTAAGTAGGCTTGTATTAACCCCAGTTTTGTATTTTAGCGCCCTGAAGAAGCTAATATATTTGGCGAAACGTCGGCTTTTTAACAAAATCTAGACTTTTTTTTCGTCGTTCCCTAAACCCAACAAAATCCAATTTGCTGCAAAAATTGTATTGGAACGTAAAAATCAATTTCAATAATATATATATTTTGAAATACAAATTGGAAATGTGCATCAGTGATTTTAATGACTTCAAGTATTAATTTAACTGGTTCTAGATATCGAATCATGTTTTGTAAAAAAAACAGGATCAGAAATAGTAATTGAACCTTCTAAATCAATTAAAAAATTTTGAATGGAAGGGCTAGTCCACCTTGATTTACAATTCAATATTATTGATGTTTATGTTATTTGACATCATTTTGCAAAATATGTAGGAAAGTGTCGGAAAATATTAAACCACCTTTTGAACGTTCATAGTTGAATATTACGATTTTTATCTAGTTCAATGTCAAAATTTGTTTCCTACATGAAATATGTACTTACACTTATCTTCATCTTCCGGTGAAACAGAACTTGAACTTAGCTGAAACTTTTCTAACCTCGCTAAAAAGTGTTAGACCAGGGTCAATTGTTACAAAGAAAAATAGAAAAACAAGAAAAACAAATAAATTGAGTAAAATAAATTTTAATATGCATACAAACTATCGCAATGGTAAATTCTAACGGGGCTTAAATCAAGCAAAGTCGTGGGTTTACATTTCGCTCGCTAGAACCACTTAAAATTCTTGAGGCTTGATAGGGGAATCAGCTTCCTATATTGCCACGCAATAAGGGTGAAGATACCGTAAGCCAAGTAAAAGGCAAGTGGAGATGCGTGGCGCGTGGCGTTGGCTGGGTACAGGGGAAGGTTCCGTATAAAAAGCAGCCAACAGCAAATAATTCTATTCTAAAAATTATACTTTTAAAGGTACGAATGACACTCTGCCCGACTACTAAATAATTTCTTGAAATGGAGAATTCTAAATTTTAAGTAATTAAAACGGGAATGTAGTTATTGATAGTTTCCCCACAAAAAATGCATGTCGATCTACATCGTCCGAACCTGAGGGTGTACGGTGCTGGATTACAAGTCTTTGTGAAGAAATAATTAATAACAACATTAAGGGAATTTTATAATTCCTTGAAATGGTTTCTTAATTTTAAAATAATTAAATGGGAATGTTAGGTAATTATTGGTATTTTCGCAAAAACGGGCGTGTGAATCTACAGCAGCGTCCGAACCTGATGGTGTACGGTGCTGGATAACAAGTCTGTGGGAGGAAATAATTAATAACAACATTGAGGGAATTTAAATTCAATTAAAAATAAAAGTAAATTTAACATATTTAATGCTGATATTGAACTTTCCGATAGAGTATTGCAATTTTTATAGCGTCCGATGGTGTGCCGTGCTTAATTTGGAAGACTTTAGAGGAAATTAAATACGAGCTACATTGTTGTTGTAATTGTTCATGGTATTTTGGTGAGTTAAGACGTCGAATTTAATATAACGGTGTATGATGTTGACAATCTAAGGTTCCATGGAGAAACGCACCAACATTTTCAGAATTCTGACATATTCGTTAAAGAGTGATAAAGGGAGATCCTAACGCTGAACCTAATATAACGGTGTACGATGTGAAGACTGACCAATATTGCCATTGACAAATCAAGAAACTTGGAAGGGTCCCGAGGGGCTCGATTTTATTGATATTGGAGTTCTCCTGTGTCAAGATATTTGGGCTGTGGAACTGTGGAACTCAATAAATAAATAAACAGGAAACATGAATATTCGCAGAAAGGTTAAGAGATCTGGGGGAGACAAATCAATTAACCAAATTCTGTCAGGTAAAGTCAATTACACGGAATGGAAAGCGGAATTATATCAAAGGAGAAAATTGGTTTCTATTAATTTTGGTCATGTTTAATGCTATCCTGGTCACACTAGGTTCGGTCCCAAGTCAAACCTTATATTTTAATTACTAAAACTGAGCTTTATCCACAATACCGAAACAGAATTTTTGCACTCGACGCGCGTTTCGCTAACCATGTTAGCATCATCAGGAGATGATTAATAATACACATTTTTAATCATCTCCTGATGATGCTAACATGCGCGTCGAGTGCAAAAATTCTGTTTCGGTATTGTGGATAAAGCTCAGTTTTAGTGCATGTTGCCGAAGGTTCCAAACCCCAACATAGTTATATTTTAATAACAAAAATTAAAAATAATTAAAAGAGTCTAGACAGAGATTCTTGCAGTTATGGTGAATTATGAGCAATGGAAACGAGGCCTTGTGAAGGGTACCTTCTTCATGAAGTCATCTGCTTAAGAAAGAAATAATAAAATGGTACGGATTTCAGTGCCGTAGACATGATGCGCACTCCCGAAATTTTGTTTATTTAATTGCGTACAACTGAATATCCCTGGTGTATGATACGATAGTAGGTTAAAATTGAATTGTACGCTGTTGTGTGATGTCTGAGTGAATGGGAATATACAAAGGTACGTACACGCGAATAATATATTGGTATTGAAGCGATATGTTGTAGAGAGGATAACGAGTTTAAGTCGATCATTAATTGATAAATCCATGAATGTCCGACAGGAGTTGTTAAAAACCGTGTTTCTGCTACTGGACCGTCGGCGTCGCGTCGTCTTTCCGCTTGCCTTGGTGTTTTATATTGCTTTACTTGTTTCCCATTCTAAACCTTCGTTATTATTGTAACCGTTGTTACGTTAAGTTCTAGACTAATACAATATTATGAGAAAAGAACAGTGCAATAATTATTAGGTACAACGTACCACACCCACAAAAAAGAAACATTAAATAGTCGCCAATAATATGTTAGCATTGGGACTTTAAGTTATACCTAAATTAAATCTAGCGTGTTGTATGTGATAAGTAACAGGTATACTATAGGTGAACGGAATCGTGAATTAAAAATGGTAGGTAAATATGAAGTAGGTACTACGGTCTACGGTCCTGGATGTTACTACAAGTTATGAAGGGTAGCATAATTAAGTATATTCATAGTTTAACAAAAGGACCTACCTTACCTAGGTTCATATTGACCTTTAAGGAAATTAAGGTGGTCTTTCTTCACTTGTTAAATTGTTAAGGTTTGTTTTATCTTAACATATGCTCGCTGATTCCGTTTTATTTAATAAATGTCTTAAATGTTCATGGTGTATTCATTGCTAAGATAATGAAGAACAAAAAAAGAGGGGAAACAAGAGTCTCCTTCAAAGAGAAAAAACACAAATAAATTTTTGCGGCTCAAAACTCTAAAAGGACTTGGATCTACTAAATACACAACGTAAATGGGTCCAAAGTAGGGTTTTAAAGGTGGTACGATCACGTGTCTGACTGCCGTCTTTCATAAGGTAATCACAGACTGGGGGTCGATATGTTTCATTGACAAGATAAAGCAGTTATAATGATTAGTTTTTATAGTCTGACTTTTTCACTAAATATTTTTGTTTAGTACAATGGCAAATAGAACAGAGATGAAACATAGCAATAAACCCTCGGCTGACAAGAGAATTATTATTAAAGTTCATATAAATTAATTTCGTAATCAATCAGATACAGAAGGGTTGAAATTTGAAATGGAATTGTTAAAATCCTAAATTAAAACCGCAGAAACAGAAATTACACGAAAATTTGCATAATTATGCAATAACACGAGTTTAGTTATGAACTTCTAAGTTAAAGCATGTACAATTTGTTTCTGAAAGCCGTTGTATTGCAACCTGTGACGACGTTCCTCATTAAAATATTTTAATTGTACTTCAATGAATATTCAAGTATTTCTTGAGGCGATGAAGTACGAACGTAATATTTTCTACTTGATTTTCTATTCTATTGTAACATCTCTTGGCACAAAATTGGGTTGTTTAAATTGTACTTTAGGTAACGACAAACGTGCCTTTGGGCAGATTTTATAAATAAATGTTGCAAATTCTCAGAGCAGTATCGGTGATGTTAAACATAATCAATTTGGTTAGCATAACTTTTGTTTGTTGTTAATTTATTTCATATGTACGACACTTGTTCTATAAACATACTTTTTACATCTGCTGATGTTAAAAAAAATTTTGCAACTCTATAGATTTTTGCAAAGTTTAACAGAAAAGTGCTATATTACCTACTAACACAGATAAAAACATCAAAACAAATTTTAATTGTTATTACTTTCAGGATGAAATTAAATTTTGTTGAAAT
>MU195630.1:2893-15119 GCA_016904865.1 Pissodes strobi
AAAACAACAATGTTGACATTACAACATAAAATACAAAGATAATGCACATTGGTCAGTCAAACACTTAAAAAAGGGCAATTACTTACAATTAGAGTTTTTTTTTATAAAACCGATATCACTCCTACAACAGACATTTTTATTTTTAATTAATACATAAATAAATTAATTAATACATAATATAACCTATCAAAATTTATGTCTAACATTTTAACAAATGCTCTTGCAAACAGGACAGTCTACAATGTTTGAGATACTTTCTCGTTTGTTAATTCAATGCAGGGTGTTAGATTACCCCCTGACTATGTTTTGGTTTCGTTTGACATTGTCTCTCTGTTTACTAACATACCCTACCAACTTGTTTTTGAATTGGTGGAAACTCAATGGGATATCATATCAGTACACACAATTTTAACAAAACAAAATTTTTTTAGAATCTTAAATTTTATATGCAATAATTGCTATTGCTACTTTTCTTTCAATAATGATATTATAACCACCAAATATTTGGAACACCTATATTTTTATGTCACGAAAATTGTATTGATACAATGTCTGTCGAGGTAGAATCCCAGCGCACAACATTTAAACTCACACAATGTCACCGTTGTCAAATATAAGGCTTCTTATACAAAATATTAGGATGTATCTAGGTGCTAAATGCGTAAATTGCAGTGGCGAATACCTTGCCTATTAATCAGGTTATTGGAAAGGGCTGATCTCAAAAGGACCACGTGCTGCCTTTTCACAAAATACAGCCAATGCTGCCACTTTCCATTGGGGCAACCAAATTACTCAACCAATCTGGATCATGTAGCCCTGCAATTTATGGAAATGCTTGGCGGAATGCATAGAATAATTCGGTTTGGGTATATTATTACTATGAATAAGATATTGTAAACATTTTACTAAATATTTATTTAGGTTATTTTATAAACCAAATAAAGCTGTGAATAATATCCTGTCGATGTACAGGCCAAAATTCATTTGACGGCATCAGTTCGTCTACCTATGTCGCGCTTTCCCTCTGTCGCCTCGTAGGTATTCGTATTAATTAATACTTTTGCTGTGACGAATATAATTTGGGTTTTGTGAAATTGATACTTTGTGGGATGTCTTATTAGAGAGCTAATATGAACTATCATCTCGTTTGAAAGCACAATTTCATTTAATATAGTCCAAGTTTGCTGCATAATATTGGTGAAAGGAAAACACCTTCGAGCATTTTCCCAGTAGTAATGGCGGCCAGACTGATCAGCAGATTGTTTATTTTTTTAGTGTGTTATGATTATGTGTACTATTGCATGATATGATACTATAATAACATTTTGTTAGATTATATAATTAAAATCCTTATTGTTGCCTTTAGTTTTTAAACTAACTGAATTATATTTACATTTAAATACATATCGTAGTAGCGATCAATATAAATACCGTACCTTTTCTAAATCTGTAACTTAAAAATGTTAGCTGGTTTACAAAGCTTATTTGTTGATTTATATAATATATATATATATATGGTTTCTATTTTCCAAACAAAATTATATAATGATCGCTCATTCGATGCCGACCCTCGAAAGGGGTGCAAGAAAACTTACCTACTGCAACCAATAATTGTTGATGGGTTTGGCATGTTAAATGTTATCGATTTATTTTTTTTTAAATTGATATGTTATTCAAAAAATGCATATTTGAAACTAAAAACGCATATTTTAAAAATAATTATTACGTTTGTTGGAATTAAATAAAATGTATTAATTAAATGTTTTTCGTTGTATTTAATAATATAATTTGGTCTAATAATATAGTTTGCTAATTCAATAATAATAATAATATATAATTATCAAATCAAAAACTGGCGTGCCATGTTAATTTGAAAAAAAAATTCCTATGTAGTACAAGTTGAAATAAAATTATAAAGCATTATCTTTTATACTATTATTTTTACTACTTTTGCACATACCCTTGTTCTTAACCACTTTTTATATTCAAATATAATGTAATAATAAAGGATATAGAGGGGGTTGGATAAGGAAAATGGCGTAATTTCAAAAGGGTTGCAGACAATTCTTAGGATAAATGTCTAATTTCAAAGATAAATAATAGTGGCATACCTAAGTAAGTACGGATCTAGGCAAAGTTTTACAAATCATAATTTTGTTCTATTTCTTAACTTGCTTCTTTACATAGAACTGAGTGCAATGCACCGTACCGTACTACATATTAGCTTTGGCTATTCTATCCTTAGTATTAGCCCAGCTAAGTCGTTTGGCAACAGCTCAATCCCAGATACTTGACCTATTTCACCCAATTTTATTTAAATATTCGCAGTTGCGACTGGACTCTCTGGACTTGAGAAGTGAGAATTTGTAAAGAAAATTGCTTTTTTTCTACGTTCAACTTTATTTTCCAGTCCCGCACCCAGTGTTCCAGAGATTTGACGCATCTTCGTAATCTTGATTTAACCCATTAATAACCAGGGAGTCACTAACGACCCATCACACATGTACAGCCAAAACTTATTTCTATACACAAAATTGTATTATTAAAAGTTATTTCCATGTTCCTATTGGTAGGACACGCGCCAATTGTGTCTTGTTTACTTGCTTCCGAGGAAAAGTTATTTGTCTAAACTTTTTATCGTGAACCATGTCATCACTTCGAGATTGGTAAGTATCCTTTGTAAGCAGTAAATCGATTTTCCTCCATGAAGTAAATGTATCAAGCCTCATTCTAAGTATAGGTTATTCTAATTTGATTCAATTTTGCATAGATGCCACGTAGAGCTTGTACGAAATATACTGGGTCGTTATCGACCCCTTGGGCTTGAAGAATACATTTTTCTTTCAGGCACCGACCGCTTACTGCAGCACAGCTTTTAGATGAAATAGAAAGTATAGACAAACCTGATGAAATACCAGATGGAATTGTAATTTTGCCACCTGAGGATGGATGGGAAAGTGTTGAAGATTCAGGAGATGAGGAATGCCACGATCCAGACCGATTATGTCCTTCGCAGCTAAACGCAGAATCGGATTTTTTTACGAGAGTAATAATTTTTCTATTGCCGCTAATTCAGCAACCAATAGTCAATCCGAAAATATCGAACCTACGGAGGAGCCGGCTCAACCGGCGACCAAAAAGAGAAAAACTGTATCGGAATCTATTCAGTGGCAGGCAGGATTAGATTTGACAAAAGAAGCTAATCAGCATTCAATATTTATAAGTGTGTTGACGTTATTTTATGCTAGTAGTCCTTTGGAGTTTTTTGAGCTTTTTTTTATTGTCGAAAATATAGTGCGGTTTACAAAGAAAAACAAAACAAATTTTCAACTGGAAGTAGACGAGATGTTTGCATTCATAAGAATCCTTCTTTTGAGTGGATACGTACCATTACCTCGACGACGTATGTATTGGAAAACTGCCGAAGATGTCCACAATACATTAGTGTCAAATTCCATGCGTCGAAACCGTTTTGAAGAAATATTCCGTTATTTTCATGCCGCTGATAATAGAGGTTTGAAGTTATGCCACGACGTAAACCTAAACGTATAGATTGACATGTGCTCATGCGCATTGGAAAATTATCGACGTTACCGTTCTACGGACTACGTGGGCTTGCGTTTCCCCACGGCAACGTGAAACGTGATGAAATTGTTGCCTTTTGTGACATAATCCCGAACAGTCGGCTACGTCAAACGTCAATTTCATAATTTTTGTGGTTATTGGTTACACATTTATTTTATTTGTAATTATTCCAGAGAAACGTGGTTTGTCTGATTATTCTAAATTTGTTTTTGGAGAATTCGGAATTCGGTATATTTTGGCTTTACGCCATATGAGTACTGAAAACATTTTTAGCACTCGGTTTCGGTTCAGCGAAAATTATGACCTTCATTTGCTAAGGGAAGTTTATTGACAAAATCCTTACGAAGTCCCCAAGAGGTGATATACCATACAACTTAATATGATTCAAATTACTGGAAAATCACTTAGCATCCGAACCCTTAGGGAACGCGTTCAAAACTTGGTAAAAAAATACCTAATAAAATCTAAATTGAACGAAGGAAAGTAAGTCATTTATATGTTCATTTATGTACTACTTCTTCTTCTTCTAGTATCTATCCGTTACCGAATGTTGGCAATCATTCTAGCAACGGTAATTTTATTTGTTGCTGCTCTGAATAGTCCTGTGGTGGATGTTTCAAACCAGGTTCTTAAGTTCTTTAGCCAGGATATTCGCCTTCTTCCAATGCTTCTCTTGCCCTGCACTTTTCCCTGTATGATGCATTTTAGTAATTTGTAGGTATTTGGTTTCGTTTCTCATGATGTGCCCCAGATATTCCAATTTTCTACGTTTTACTGTGTATATTATATTTTTTTCTTTATTAGTTTTTGGAGTATTCGGGTGTTTGATATTTTGTCCACCCATGATATTTTGAAGATTATTCTATATGTCCACAACTCGAATGCCTCCAGTTTCTTTGTTGTTGCCTCCGTTAAGGTCCAAGACTACACCGTATAACAAGATGGAGAATACGTAGCATCGAAGCAGTCTGAATTTTAGTTTTAAATTCAAATTATGTGTCTTGAATAATTTGAACATTTGATTGAAAGCTGTTCTTGTTTTTATTTCTTGGGAATGGTCCAAGATATGTGTATGTTGACACTCGTTCTACCGCTTTCTCATTGATGGTAAACTGTACTTCTTCAATTCTTTCTTTACTAATTACCATGACTTTTGTCTTACTGGTGTTGACTTCTAGACCATATTTCTTACTTACTTCAACCACCCTGTCCAATAAAAGCTGCAGTCCCTGTGCAGTGTCTGCAAATATGATGGTATCATCGGCATATCTAAAATTGTTTATTCGTTCGTCATTTAATAGTACTCCTGCTTCCGTGTATTCTAGGGCTTCTTGGAAAATTGCCTCTGAGTACATGTTGAATATGAGAGGTGACAATATACATCACTGGCGTACTCCTCTTAAAATTTGCACTACCTCTGTTTTGGCATGGTTAATTCTAACGGAAGCTGATTGATTCCAGTATAAGTTCTTAATTATGCGTAGGTCAAGTACACTATCTTGCAGAACTTCCATCATTTTGTTGTGTTGAACTTTATCAAACGCCTTTTGATTATCAATGAAACAAGCATGCACCACCCAATTCGCGCTGGAAAAGCACCTGTACACTGAAAAAGGCATCGCTTGTACCAAGTCCCTTCATAAAACCAAACTGTGTTGGCGATATCTGTTCTTCACAGAGTTTGTACAGTCTCCGATGTATAATTTTTTTAAATAATTTTAATAAATGACTCATAAGGCCTCTTGTTCTGTAGTCACTGCACTTTTTGACCCCCCGCTTCTTTGGGAGAACCATTAACTCCGATCTCAACTATTGTTTGGGTATATTTCCACTGTTGTATATTTCATTGAATATGATAGTTAGTTCTTTTTTGAAATCCTCATCAAAAAGTTTGATAATCTCTGACTGCACCTCATCTGGACCAGCCGCTTTTCCATCCTTGAGGATCAGTATTGCTGTCTCAACTTCGTCTAAAAGGATGTCCGTCCCTGTTATGCCATTTGTTATTTGTTGTTCTGTTCTCGTGTCTGAGAACAATTCTTTCACGTAATCCTTTCATTTTGATTTTATTTGTTCGATGTCTACAATTATTTCGCCATGTTCATTTTCCACCAAATATGTCGTGTTTTGATTGTGCTATTTCAATCTCTTTGTACTTCTCTTTGAGTTCTTGTTCTTTTGCTTCGCTGAATTTTCTCCTAATCTGGTTGTTGATAGATCTATGTCTGTTTATGTCATTATTTATTTTAGTCTTCCTACTTTCTTCTATTAATTTCAGTATATCTTCATTCATCCAGGGTTTCCTCTTGTCTATATTTGCTATTAGTATCTCTTTTTTTATTGTTATTGTGACTTTGACTATTTTCTCTATTTTTTCCCCGACTTCTGAGCTGTTTTTTACATCCAGTAAGGCGTTACTTATTAGGTTCATGGCCTGAGCTCTTACCTCTCATTCATTGATCTTTCTTCTATCATAAGTGGTTGTGCTTTGTTTGACTTTCAGTTTCTTCCATTGTACCCTAAATTCTGCTACCAATAGATTGTGATCAGAGTCTATGTCCGCTCTCGCATAAGTTTTCGCAATTTTACAGCTGTATCTATATCTTTGATTAACCATTAGTCGATTTGGTTTCGTATGATTGTACCATCTTTTCCATCTTTTGGGGCTTTCCAGGTATTTAATCTGCGCGGAGGCATCTCTAAAAATGTGTTCATTATAACCAAATCGTTTTCTCCTACAAAAGTAGTACTACTCAGGGGAAGATAAATATACAAAAAATAAAGCCAAATGCGTACCTTCTTATTTCTATTTCAACAAAAAATAATGATAAATATAAGTCACCAAACACCAAAAAAGAAAAAACTTATTGTGGAATGTGGATTGCCAGGCTAGGATTTTACAATCTATATTGGCAGTTGACGACTTTGACGTTTTCACGTTACTTGCCACCACGGTCCGCTACTGATGGCGCTACTTCAACAGGCAATTTACAAAGCTCTGAAGGGTTCCGTAAACGTATAAATTCTTGCGTTTAAGCCTATGTTAAGGTTGTACTAACTTCAAGCCTCTACTGATAATTTGCCCGTAGGTGACAAAGTAGAAAAAATTCTTATTGATGCTCAATTTATTCGTTAAGCACCTGTGGACAGTAATATCTCTATAGATAAATCTATGATCCCATATTACGGAAGACACGGTTGCAAACAATTTATCCAGGGAAAACCAGTGCGTTTCGGATACAAAGCCTGGGTTGCAGCTCTGAAATTAGGCTACTGTTTACAATTCCAAATTTACCAAGAAAAAGAAAAAAAATATGTGCAAAATTGAAGGTATGGGCTCAGAAGAATCAGTGGTATTCCATGTTACAAATATTCTGAAGGCAAATTTTCACGATCAAAATGTATCTTTGTTTTTCGATAATTTTTTTACCTCTGGAAAACTTATCAGAAAATTGGGACAAATGGGATTTGGAGCTACTGGCACCGTACGTGAAAATAGAACGGATAAATGTAAACTGATAGATATTTCATGTATGCAAAAACTTGAGAGGGGTGCTATGTGCAGTGCACTAGATGCTAAAAATAAAGTTGCTGGAGTCCGCTGGAAAGATAATAGTGTAGTGACTTTATTACCCAATGAATTTGGAATTGATCCAGTTACAAAATTGATATTCCTCAGCAGTCCGTAGTAAATAAATATAATTCATTTATGGGAGGTGTAGATCAATTAGATAATCATATTTCTAATTATCGAATCGCATTCTGAGGAAAAAAATGGTATATAGCCATAGTCTTTTGGATGTTCGATGTCTGTGCAACAAATGCATGGCTTTTAGCTCGAGAATACGGCTACACCGAAGATAACCTCTCATTTAGAAGGGCTCTTTGTCAAACATTGCTTTTGAAATATGGGAAAAGAAGCCAAACTACAGGACAAAAAAGAGCTTCTATAGTAGATCCAAAAATTGCTAGCGGTCGACATATTATTTTGACCCAAAAACAAAACGACCAAATCATGTGATGCTTGTAATGTGCCACTGCATGACAAATGCTTTGAAACATTTCATAAATTTCATAAGTTATAGTTATTCGGCTTGAAATGTTTTTAAGAAATGTTTGTTTTATTTCCTAATACATATTGTACATACAAATTTTAGTTTCATTTATTATAATAAAACTTCTGAAGCCCAACGGATCGTTAACGACCCGTACCAAATTTCAAAAACTAAGGTAAAATCATTTTTTTCTATACTTTTCTCATGTTTTAGACTTTATATTGATGCATTTTTGAAGAGGAAATGCATTTCTTTTAACACAAATAATTCTGGGCATTAATGGCTTTTCTAGCGTGTAATAAAATTGCCGCATCATAGGCGAAAAGATAAAGTTCACAGAATTGAGATGTTTGGGAAAGTTTTGCATGATTGTGGGCAATCAACTGTTTCAATACATGTTCTCCTAGTCAGAAATGGGTCTACTAAGTTAACGAATTGCTTTGAAAACCCCAACCGGATGAGTTTGATCACAAGGTCTTGGTGTAAAATGTTTACAATATTTTATTGATTGTGATAACGATAAACATGAGATGACAAGATTATAGCCTCACTGAAAAAAGTGAATGTAAGTTTCAGTAATATTACCATTATAACTATGCATTTTTACTTCCTATTTGGTGTAAGATATGAATTAACTAGTTTTTTAAAATAAATTTACAGCTGGTGTGTAATATATTTTAACAATTCATTATTTTACGTTTAATTACACTATATCCGCACGTTTGTGTAACCGAATGTAATATTATTTAAAGTCATTGTATTATTATTTTTACATGGTACGTTATGGAAACATTATCTTAGTGGCATTATCTGCGCGCAGTCCATTTTCCGCTGAGCATCGATCACCGGATCGGGTGAACAGAACAGACGTGATGGCCTTCATACGGCATTCTGCTGCCAAAAAGGGGAGATATTTTGTGATTCTGTGTATTGTATGTGCTGTTCCACTTGCTTGTGATCGGCCATTTTTATCGACAGGTGCTCTTTTGTTCATGTTGAAAGTACTTCAATATGTTTTTGCCAACCTATACAAAACATGAACCAATTTTACTGTAAGTGATGCCATTGTACTCTGGTCTTTAGAGGATGCTTGTAACCTTTTTCACTGTAGCAATGTCAATAAGGTTGCCGTATTTTTTTGCCAAACGAGGACGCGCCCTTTGCTTTGCTATGGCATATGATAGAGTCTGTCATCTGTTTAATATAAGTATATTAAGTATTAGAGTTTTAGTTTTTTTACAGCAGTTTCTAATAAGCGTTTATATACGAGTATTAACAATTTTTTTTCTACCATTACCATTTTCTTTACGTTTAATATGTTTGTCGTGCAAAAGAGAACTGTGTAGTACAATGTTATTCATGTATTATTTTATAGAGGGTCTAATACAACGTGTCTATATCGGAACCCCACTTTTCACATAAAAACGAAATGTACAGTTTAAAATGTGGTGTTGCGTATAGGTCATGGTGTTGCATACTAATAGGAACTGTTTTTAAAACTATTTTTCTATTTTGCGATCAAAATGAATCTATTTCGTCACGCAAAGGAGTATCGAAAACAACATCCTTTCTACACTACATTTGTTGACTGGTTGCTATGATATTAACAAGTTTGTTCAATGATCAGACCCACTAGCAAAAATTGCGACACCGCTTAGAATGAGATTCATACATAGGTATATCAAGATGTCGATTTACATTGATTTATATAAAAGCACCTGTACAATTTAATACATTATTAAATAGTAAGCTTATATCGAAACGTAGATTTACATAAAATTACATATAAGGGAATGTAGTAGGAAGTAAATTTACCTAAAGCAAAACGGAGATTTACATTTATGTCCCTAAAAGAACATATTAGATAATGTAAATAGGAAGGTACTTTTGCTTTTTTACGTAAATAATTTGAATAAGAATGGAAATTCACACTGTAGATCAAGGAAATCTATACCCAACAAGTCAAGTAAAATTTACTTGTCTTGTAGTATACGGTAATTTTACTGGAAGGTCCAAGGCAACCCGCTGTCAACGATTGAGTATGTCATTTTACATACTTTTTTGTGAAACGAATGATGATATAAACAAAATTTTCGTAGCCCGCTTCGTTTCTGAGATACAGGGCGAAATTGAAAATAATGCATTTTGGGACCCCCCTCGTATCTCCTTTATGCTTTTACATATCGGAAAGGTAATAACTTGCTCTTATACAGTTTTTTACGTAGAATCCAGTGGCGTCGTCAGACTTTTGCTGTCAGCTGTAAATTTTTAGCTATAAATCAAACTTGTATTTTTTTAATGAAACACCTTGTATATTTTTCATTCGTTTAATTGGAAATTTTATAAGCTTTATAAAAATATATAATACATGATATGTATTTTAAATAATAAGCCTGAAATTCATAATTTCACAAAATGTGTACCTATACGACACTCTTGATGAGTACGGTATAAGCGTTGTCTTGCAATACAATTGCAATTTACTTGTATGAATATAACAAATAAAGGCCTACATTTCAGACTTCTGCATCAGCGCAGATTCTGTTCTACCAATGCGGCCTCAAGACTTAATGTAACTAGATAAAAAATGCCCAAAAGAGAAAGTGTATTTTTTCAATATCTACCTAATATGAAGACACAAGCAAGAAGGAAAGGAAACACAAAGAGAAGAGAAGAGGATACATTAAGAAGTAGCTTTGCTGACTTTTCTTTAAAGATTCACTGAGATTCGAGAAGTTGTCTTTGAACTTTCCCTTTAAAACTCTGACATGTGAGGGTGGACCATACTATATGAAGTGGCAGTGAATTTATACTTGATGCAATATTATAAGAATAACTTCTCTTGAAATATTCCGGCCTGTGTCTTGGAATAGTTTACGTATTTCTCCGTAGATTTTTATGGTGTACATCTGTACGAAATATAATTTTATTATACAAATATGGGGGGGCATTTAAATTTGAGTATTTTATAATATAAACATGAGGCATGTAATTTTCGTCTATTAAACATAATATTCAGCCATAAAATTTCTTTAAGTCTATAGGATACTCTATTCCTTCTCCGGATACCAAATACAAATCGAATTCAACAGTTTTGAATTTTTTATATTCTTCTTGAGTCATGACTATCTAAATATGACCCATAAACCGTGTCACAATAATTAAAGTTTGACTATTGGCGCCAGTTGAATATGGAGTTCCACAGGGTTCTGTAGTCGGCCCTATTTTGTTCCTATTGTACATCAATGGCTTGACTTCTCTGAACATTAGAGGACATTTTACAATCTTTGCTGTTGATACAACAATCTTATGGTCGGATTGTGATCAGCAATCACTGATGAGAAGAGTGTCTGAAGACTTAAAGAAGGTTAAACAACGGTGCGACGCTAACCTCCTATCCTTAAATGTTGATAAGACTAAATTATTGAGCTACAAATTCACTTGTACCGACCAAATAGTAATAAACGTAAATATTTAGAAATTAGTAGCTCCAGTTCCTTGGAGTGGTCATTGACGGTAAATTGAATTTCCACGAACACATTTCAATCCTGAGACAGAAAGTAGCTAGTGGGTGTTACGCTGTCAGGGTTGTGGCAAAAGAGCTGGGTTTGGAGGCTGCCAGAAATGTTCATTATTCCCTTGTAGAGAGTCATCTGATGTATGGAATTGCATTGGGGCTCCTGCAGTCGTTATCTTTTTAACTCTGTTTTTGTCCTGCAGAAAAGGGCTATTAGGTATGGTGGTCGCATAGGCCCAAGAGAAACATGTAGGCCTTTATTCAGGGACCTGAAGATATTGACATTGTGCTGTCTATTTATAGTGGAAACTTGCTGCCTAATGTATAAAAAATTTAAGATGTATCTGGCCAACTTTGGCCCTGAAAGACACCATAATACCCGACAAAATAGTAATATCCCAATGCCCATTCCTAGAAGCGAATTAACCAGGAACCCCCTAATTTATTTAACCATCTACCAGATCATATAAAAACTGCAGGAACTCTTATAAGTTTTAAGGGGTCACTCCTAAAAATTAGGGCATTTTATAGCTGGGAAGAGTATTTTGCAGATGGCTGGGAGTAAACTCTGTCGCTTTTTTTTCTGTTTTATTTTCTTTATTATATACAGTTTAGGTGTCCGTTTAATTGATTAATTTGTGCATGTAAATTGCTTGTTTCAAACAAAAGTTCCTTTTTTTAATTCTTTTTGTGCTTTTCCAAGTTTTAACTTTTTGTTTTTAACTTCTTATTTTTAACTTTTATTTGTAACATTTTATTTTTTACTTTAGTTACATATTCATCTAATTTAATGAGCTTTGTCTGCAAATACTATGTATTTATGATAATAAAGCATGTCTGAATCTGAATCTTTTTGATATTTTGATCATAAGGAGATATTGATTCTAAAGCGGAATATGCCTTTCTAAGTACACGAGAAACATAATGTTTAAAGCGAAGCTGTGAATCTAAAAGAAACTATAAGCATTTTGCATTTTCAACTATTGAGACGTTGGCCCTCAATGCTTACGTCAACAAATTTGTTAATGTGGTCCAAAACAGCTTTGCTACGAAAAAGAAGAACAACCGA
>JAEQML010073138.1:0-15119 GCA_016904865.1 Pissodes strobi
TAAGGAAAGAACTAAACTTAGATACACATACGCTCGCCCAGAAAGATTGTAGGGGCCCATCCCCAACAATCTTTCAACAAAAAATGTAAACCGTCCCTTTCTTAATCCCCCATGAAAACCTTCTATACCTAATAATTGTATTTGCCTCTTTAAACTAATGAATAGCCCATGAATCAGACACCCCATGAATCGGACGTCCGATTCATCAATATTGCAAGTGTCCGTTTCATCGAATTGTCAACTTTTATCATAACCTACAATTTTAATTTTTTATGGCTTTTATTATTAGTCATTTTTACATACCAGTTTAATCTGGAAGAAATGTAGATTATGCAGAAACAAACTGTTCGCCAATATCTCCCACCGCAACTTAACTATGCACTTGGTAAGAACACGTAAATATTTACTTTTGGGTTAAAAATATTATAAAATATATTTCAGGAACTAACATCGCGGCAGGCTACCCGGGCTGGTAGGGGACACTAGACAAACAAATAAAAGGCGCATATAAGTATTTCAGTGCTGCAACCAGGTATACAGGAATTGAGAATGTTCGTTTCATGGACCGTCCATTTCAAGGGGATTCTCCCCTACACAAACGCAACTTTCGGTTCGCAGGTCATAGAAAATACAATAGAGACAGACTTTTTCAAGATTATCATCATTCAGATTTAGGAGATAGTGGCACTAAAGAATATAAATCATATGAGATGAGTGGATGAGCCTTGCCTTTTTGATTTGAAGAAGTTGATTCTACTATTCACCTTGGCAATTAAAACTGCCAGCCACCAGGGGCTAAAACGTATCGGAACTATGTACCTCACAATAGCAGCACAACGTTCACGATTAGATATCAAGATAAATATTTATTAAGCAATTTTTTTACCATTTTCTCGACCACAGTTTATTAATATTTTCAATATAGGACCGCGTCTGTCTCGATCCGAGGGTGTAAATTGCAAAAAGTGCTAATTAAGTGACCCTAACGAAGCTTAAAAACCTAAAAAATTTCAAAATACTTGACGTTTTGAGGAACAATTCTGCCTCCATTTCCATTCAGTATAGAACCGCTTTGGTCCTGGTCCGGATGCATATTTGTAAACAGGAGACGCGTCCGGCATAAGACGCGAGCCGAAGTAGAGTCCCAGATAAACCCACACCAGATGCAAAAGATCGGCACATTCCTCGCCAGCCAACTTTAGCCTTGACGTGGCAGTTATATGCGGCCTGCACCAAATAATCTGGGTATGATTATAGAATTGTTCTTCAAAATTAAAATAGTTGGTCTGCACCAATTAAATGAAATCGTGTTTTGTTGTGGTCTGGTTCGGGAAAAATAAAAATTTGCAATAGCCATTCACTTTCTTTTTTCCCAACAGGCGGTCATGGAAATCTTGTGTTATTATGGCTGCTCTGACTTTTTTACAGAAATTCCCTTAATACGCTTTAATGTATGCCGATTTAAGGTTGTTTTAACATTCAAAATGTTTCTGTTATCTTAATATAGGGCCTCAAATAGTGAAAAAGTACATGCTACATTTGTCACATGACGTCATACGCGTGAGAGATCGTGTTTGTTTATTTAAACTTAAATTTGATCATAAGGTATCGAAATCGGTTCAAATGACTAAAATAAATTTCAACTAACTGAAACTAACCGAAAGTTGATTGAACGACTAACCAAAAGTAACCAAAAGCACCAAAATAGGCTAACTTTAAGTTAGTTTTAATTTATTTCAGCCATTTGAACCAGTTCTGATACGTTATACCCAATTTTAGTGTTATTGGTTAGTCACCAAAATTCGGTTAAATAGTATTAGTTTTAACTTACTTTCATAGTTTTAATCTATTTCGATACGTTTTAGCCCGTTTTGGCGATTTTAGTTACTTTTGGTTAGTTTGGGTTAGTCATTCAATCAAAGTTCGGTTACTTTCAGCCAGTTCCAATTTTTTTCAGTCAATTGAACAGGTTCCGATTCGTTATAACCAATTTAAACGTTTTTGGTTAATTTTAGTTAGTTGCCAAAATTCGGTTAATTTGGGTTAGTTACTTATTTTAATACCTTTAATCAGTTCCAATAGGTTTAGCCCTTTTTGGTGTTTATGGTTACTTTTGATTAGTTTTGGTTAGTCATACAATCAGCTTTCGGTTAATAGTTAGTTTTAATTCATTTCAGTCAGAACCAATTTTAATGTTTTGGTTCATTTTAGTTAGTCGCCAAAATTCGGTTAATTTGGGTTTGTTACTTATTTTAATCCCTTTAGTCAGTTCCGATCCGATTTAGCCCTTTTTGGTGCTTTTGATTAGTTCTGGCACAAACAATATAGCTACGCAAAGCTATATTGTTTGTGTTTTTGGTTAGTCATTCAATCAGTTTTTGGTTAGTTTTAGTTAGTTTTAATTTACTTCAGTCATTTGAACCGGATCCGGTGCTTTTGGTTAGTCTTGGTTACTCGTTCAATCAACTGTCAGTCAATTTCAGTTAGTTTTAATTTATTTTAATCATTTTAACCAGTTCCGATACAATTTTAGTGTTTTTGGTCATTTTTGGTTAGTCACCAAATTCGGTTAATTCGGGTTAGTTTTAATATTTTTAATCAATTTCGATACGTTTTAGCCCGATTTGATGCTTTTACTTACCCTTGGTTAGTTTTGGTTAGTCGTTCAATCAACTTTAGGTAAAATTCAGTTGGTTCCAATTTATTTTAGTCATTTGAACCGGTACCGAGACGTTATAAGCATTTTGAATGTTTTCGGTTAGTTTTGGTTAGTCACCAAAATTCGGTTAATTTGGGTTCGTTTGAACTTACTTCAATATTTTAAATCTATGTCGATGCGCTTTAGCCCGTTTTGGTGCTTTTGGTTATTTTTGGTTAGTTTCAACTTTCGGTAAAATTCAGTTAGTTTTAATATATTTTAGTTATTTGAACCGGTTCCGGTATGTTACAAGCAATTTTAATGTGTTTGGTTAGTTTTGGTTAGTCGCCAAAATTAGGTTAATTTAGGTTAGTTTTAACTTATCATTTGTAATCTGTTCTGATGTTTTAGCCCGTTTTGGTGCTTTTATTACCTTTGGTTAGTTTTGATTACTTTCAGTTAGTTCCAAATTATTTTTGTCACTTGAACCGGTTCCGATACGTTATAATGAAATTTAGTGTTTGTGGTTTTTTTCGTTAGTCGCCAAAATTTGGTTCGTTTTGGTCAATTTTAACTTACTTTAATTTTTGTAACCTGTTCCGATATGTTTTAGCGCGTTTTGACGCTTATGGTTAATTTTGGTTAGTGGTCCAATCAACTTTCGGTTAGTTTCAGTTAGTTCCAATTTATTTTAGTTATTTGAACCGGTTTCGACACGTTATAATCAAATTTAATGTTTTCGGGTAGTTTTGTTAGTCGTCAAAATTCGGTTCGTTTTGATTAGTTTTCTTACTTTAATTTTTGTAACCTGTTTCGATACGTTTTAGCCCGTTTTGGTGCTTTTGGTTAGTTTTGGTTAGTCGTTCAATAAACTTTCGGTTAGTTTCAGTTAGTTCCAATTGATTTTAGTCATTTGAACCGATTCCGAGACGTTATAATCAAATTTAGATTTAAATAAACAAACTAACACGATCTCTCACGCGTATGACGTCATGAATGTGGCAATGTAGCAAGCACTTTTTCACGATTTGAGGCCCTATACTAGGAAAACAGAAACATTTTCAATGTTAAACTGCATTTTTAGATTGTCAGACAAGCAGAATTGATTGAACAAAAGTTTCGATATCATAATAATAAAAAAATTCCCATATGTGGCCAATATTCTGGCGAACACTGTATAACATTAGTTGAATTTAAATAAGATTTAAATATAACATTGTATCTGCCAGTTTTAGATTTAATTGAATTTCGTGCTCATTCGATTTTAGATTATGAAATAATTTTGGAAATAAGTGAGCTGGAATGTGCACTAAACAACATTTATACATAGCTTTCAGGATCGCGGGGTAATTTAAATAATGATTTTTCGCCACCGCTTCTAGTAGAACAATTCAAATAAAGGCACTTATAACCAGGCATTTTTAAGAAAAATAAAATAAAGATTAATTACTTTTCGTAACGCTCTCGGACTAAACCAAAAGACTCGCGTGGTTCGCGTTTAGAATCACACTAGACCTTGCCCTGACTATTTCTTGGGATGGCTGGCCATCCCAAGGAGGCGGAGCTTTAAACGAATTCTTGTTTCATGCGTTAGGCGGGAGGTTTCGCATCTGGTGTGGCTTTATCTGGGGTAGAGTAGTATATAGCAGACGAGTGAGGCAAAACCGCTTGGTAAACGGCAGACGTGTCAGTTGCAAAAATGTTTGCGGAATCAAGAGCTGTATATAGCAGACGACTGAGCGGATTTTTGCCTGAAACTTTTTAATAAGATATTTTGTGTTACTTTGAATTTATTGCGATAATTTAAAATACTTATTGATGTACTTACCAAAATCTAGTGGGTAGTGGATTATACTGGTAAAAATATGAGTTTGTTTATTTTCTAAACATAAACTTCCTATTCTTTGTAAATATTTGACAAAAAAATCAAGTTCTAAATGCCTAAGTATGTATTTGTTAAAATAGGTAGTATAAAAGTAAGTAGAAGAGGGTTTTGAGTGAAACGAAAGATACCTATTTTCTTAGGACAAAACACTTTGGAAAATAGACAAACACTCATAGGACATTATAACAGTACAACCTAAAAAAAAACTTTATGATTAAGGATTAAAAGTCTAGGTAGGTAATTAATGCTCAAAAGTTCGGAAAATAAAACACTAAAAAATAACAATGTTTCGACCATCTTTTGGGAAACCCAAAGTTAGTGTCGCTTCCTCTTAACTTCAAATTTCTGTACAGCATACATCAAGTTTCTTCACGAGTGAACAGATTGCCTAAGTATTTCTTTAAATTTTCGTGGGTACAGTTGTCGGTGAAATTTCGTTTGGTTTCGTTTAGTTCATTTTCAGTTTTGGAATTTAAAATTTCCTTAAATAGGGAGTAGTATTTTTTTGACAAATCTCGTGGTATTCCGTTTTACGCCGTTAAAATCCATCTCAAGACCGCCTTCTTTATATGAAAAATGCATAAGGGCAATTTTGCTTCTGGCCAATGTTTTCTTAGCACTTTCCTCTCTCGTAAATCGTCATCTGTCAAGATAACTGTCGGCCGAATTTTTGATGGCATTATTTCTAGCAATCCTTCAACTGCAAGAACAAATAGGTAATTTTTTGGCAATTAGCTAAAATGCATCCAACGGGTAATCCTCCCGCCGCACTTTGTACCACAAAAAATATATTTTATGGTCATAGACATCACATTTACCGGATGCATCGACAAAAATAGTTTCATTTGCTTGTGGTATCTTTAACGCACGTTGTATAAGTGGTGTATATATAGCTGCAATTCTCCTGTAAAGTTATTATTTTATAGCACATGCCAGTTTTGATTTATGAGAAGCCAATGTTTCCTCCAACTTGAGCAACACATTACACCCAGTACGCTCACCAAAATCCTCTTTAAATTTCCTTTTCCACAAATTAGATACATCCATTTTTGTTGTTATGTGGTGCCTATCAAGCGCGAAGTTTTCATACTCGTCACCCATTTCTTCCATTTCATCCATACAATAAGTATGGTAAGCTGTGGCTGGAGAATGACCTCTATTAAACAGATCCAGTAATTTTTGTTTAGCTGCTGATCCCAAAGGCCTCTCACGAAGTGCTCCAATAAAATTTAATCGATGATTATGTGTTAAACAAATTTCTATTAAACAAGGCCATTCTACTGAAGTTGCAGATTTTATAAGAGACTTGGGCTTTTGAAAGAATTTCTTTATTGTAATAAAAAATTTGACTGGACAATCAATATTCCCCGACTTTTTTTGTTTAGTTCGTGTTGATCTAACTTCTGTAGCCGTATTTAAATGACACCTACAAATACGTTTGAAAACATTCCTCGGTGCAGTCGTGGGAAATATAAATATGTTTTCAATGGTCCAGGTTTCTCTAGTTACAGCTTCCAGATCAGATACCCATTTCTAAAGGGAAAGTACGAATTAGGCTTGAGTATTTCTATTAACCCATTCTCTTCCAGTGGTGCACCAATGCACTATCAATTATAAACCTAAAATGTTGAGTTTAGTCAGTTTATATTTTCATCAAAAAATAATAATAATAATTTACCACATCCTTAAAGCGGACTAAAGTTTTTAAAACACTACTTCTTGTTCCATTTAAAAAAATAAGTTAACCGTAATACAGAGCTGGGCATGCTACTTAAAAAAGTAGCTATAACTACAAGTTATAAGCCAATATAAATTGTTAGTTAAGTTAATTAATAACTTAACTACCTTTTAAAAAAAAGTAGCTGAGCTGCGTTATGTGTGATTGTGTTTATATCGAGTCCCTCTGAGGAATAAAGAGATGTTAGAGACACAGACAACTTCAAACTATACAGTATTTTTTTGAAAAAATAGTAAATGTAGCTTTAGGAATAAAAATAACTTTACCTATCAATAGTAGCTTAAGCTACTGCCAGTAGCTAGCTACTTTTTCAAAATAGCTTATGAATACATGGAGCGAAATTCTGAAAGCTACAGCTACAAGCTACTTTTTCCTAATATGATACCGACATTAGAGTACCGACCGACGCCTACGCAGCATCGCAGCATAAAGAAAATAGACAGCTCTTAGACGATACACCAGGAACTATTCAACTGTTGCGTTAAGAGGCTATGTAAACAGCAGATGTATCAGGCAGTCTTGGGCAGACTCGTCTTCTAAATATGAAATGTTTTTCGGGCATTGGCGGAATTAATCGAATGGATAACGCGTCTCCTGTTTACAAATATGCGTCCCGGATGGATGCTTTCTTGAATCTATTTATTACTTATGAATATGTCTGATACATATTTATATTATTCATAAAATTTCACACAATTTAATTTTATTTCTTTTCTACTCGTAAAAGATATACTTTCCTGATTTTGGTAAAATACTATTTTTCAATTTCCTCAGACGAAAAGCGAGAACCAATATGGCACAGTGAATAAATTGAAAATATTGATTTCGATACTAGATTGCGAAGCGAAGATAAGAGACGTTGTTGACAAAATGCCAACAAAGCATATCATTGTGACGCTAATGTTAACGGTTTTTAAATATATATAAAGTGTGACAATAAAGTCTGGAAAATCGAATTATTTACAAAATTATCAATTTTTTGCCAAAAAACCTGAGACACGTCGATATTTAATTTAAATTTTCTGCGGCCGGAATGTTTTGTTTTTACGATGACTGCTGTCAAAGTTATGACGTCAATTTTTGTAAATGACAACAGGGGTCATGCTAATACCTTGTTTGAAGGTCTTTCCGTCTTGAGTACGTACGGTCCCTAATTTTGGTAAAATTTGAATGATTTGTTTAAAGATGGCAGCATATTAAATTTTAAAAAATTGCTTTTTCGGCTTTCTAAATATGAATTTAATTATCTTTTGGAGAATACGGATCAATAAAGGATTTACCTAGAATCGGAAGACCAGACCAACAAAAGATGAGAATGTGAAACTTCTCTTAACAAAAAAATCCCAATATTGCAATCAAATATCAGTCAATGCTGCAAAAAATGTAGAAAAGTACCATCCTTATAAAATAATGCTGGTTCATGAACCCAATGAACGATTTTGACCGAAGAATTGAATTTTGTGAGGAAAATGCAGAACCGCTGTAATGCAAACCCCTTTTTCGATGCAAATATTTTATTTTCAAATGAAGTTACATTTTGCCTTAATGGTACAGTTGATCGTTAAAACTGTGGATATTGGGCCACCAAGTATTCGCACTTTATAGAAGAGGGACATACTCAACATCAGCAAATGGTAATCGTGTGGACAGCAACATTTAGGGACAGAATTATTGGTCTGTACTTTTTTGATGAAAACTTAACTAGGCATAAATTAATTACGACCTTAGTTGATTTCCATCCAGATAGCTGTCAAGTTTTCAAAGCAGGAAGAAAACTAATTCTTATTGAGTAGGAAATCTAGGCTTTGGCTGGGACCTTAGTCCCATGTTATTATTTTTCTCTAAGTGTTTATATTGCACCCTAATTACGCAAATAAAGGTTTTAGATAACGTGGGTGAAAAGAACTTATAATTATGATATTTTTTAGACTTATTATTGCTATGATTTTTAGGTAGGAACTTTCAGAAAAATAAATAAAAATAATTTGATAGCCACACTAATGTGAAACTCGTTTATTATCGGGCCGCCCTCGTATTCGTGGCTATTATATTCGTTGCACTCAATTTGAAATATTGCAACTAAAAAGTCAATTGCAGGGAATAAAATTCAATTTAAGATAGGCGTAAATTTAAATATGAAATTGTAAATTTCACCATGCTTCAGAATATCCATGGAACAGTGATATTCTGCAAAATCTTTTCTATTTTATGTCGGTTGGCCCTAGACATTTATTTTAATATTTTTTCGTTTAAGATATAATACTGCATCCTGTTTCGCATAGAACGAAATTGAATTAATGCATAAAGTACACTCGTCAGAAAATGTATTGAAGCCGCAATAATCGCTTTTTTTTCATTAGCTTGAAGTAACATAATTTTAATTCTTTTATTTTAAAAGGTTTTTATTATTTTATAGCCAGGTCTCGCTATAAGGCATCTTCAATGACAGGACGGAAAGTGGCCCTACTGCAATTTATCGACATTAAAGCAGATAGAAAATTTAAAAATTAAGTTCTAATGCTTGTTAAGAAATGAGATTCTTAAATAATCAAAACTAAAATATAACCAATCGGAGACTTATAGTAAAAAGTTTTTGCTTTATGATTGATAAATTTAACAATTCAGTTAAATGCTATTGATTGAAGTATGTATGATTTTTGAGGTATTGGGTCATTTTTTTATGTGGTCTCATTACGGCAATTTTAACAATTCCGTAACATGATTCCCAGCTCACTTACGTCTAGTGCTGGTGCCTGATTTCAAGTTATTATTGAAACCGAACCGGTACCAACCATATCGAAAACTCAAGGTTATAGAGGTATAGAGAGTAAGCAACTATAATAGCTCGGTATGTACAGGGTGTCCGGTTATAAATGTAACCCGCCTTTAACTTTCATTATTTACCCTCGTATAAAAAAATGTTAAGTACAAAAGTTGTAAGGATCTTCATATAGTTTTCGGCGGTGTTACTAGAATAACAATTGAACATCGAAATTCTACTGTGCAAATTAAATTAATGTTTTTTTAAATGGGGCACCCTGTATATTCTTCCGGATATCGGTAGAGCTCTTTAAGACGAGTTCAGTAATATAAGGTTTGTTGGGTCTAGCTATAATAGTTACCACGTAAATTGCAAGAATGTCGGGTATCTGATTATTACTGAACCCCTCTCCTAAATTCTTTATTTGGTGAGCTAGAAAAAAATGTTGTATACAAAAGTTGTAGGTTCATTCAGAAACTTTTCTGCAGTGTTACTAGAAAAACAATTGAACATCAGAAAAGCTTCTGAAGGAAGAATTTTTTTCTAGCTCACTAAATAAATAATTTAGGAGAGGGGTTCAGTAACAATCAGATACCCGACATTCTTGCAATTTACGTGGTAGCTATTATAGCTAGACCCAGCAAACCTTATATTACTGAACTCGCCTTAAAGAGCTCTATCGATATACAGAAGAATATGCAGGGTGTCCCATTAAAAAAACATTAATTTAATCTGTACAGTAGAATTTCGATGTTCAATTGTTTTTCTAGTAACACCGCAGAAAACCTTTACAACTTTTGTATTTAACATTTTTTTTTTTGAGGGCAAATAAAAAAGTTAAAGGGGGGTTACATTTATAACCGGACACCCTGTACAATAAAATTTCAATCTTGCTGGTGTTTTTTAGTTTTATACAAAAATAGTAGATGTCAGTGTCCACCAGATTCGTTTGAAATTGGTTTTTCTTATAAATCTATTATTTAATACTTATTAAGTTATATATAAATGTCAAAATAATGATCATTGTTATATAAACACAGCAGTAGAAACTCTTATTGTAATATCCCAGTTAAATTCAATATGCAAGTTTGCATGACTTGAATCGGCGCGGCGCAACGCCAACGCTCCTTTGTAGTAGAAAATGAAACTACGTGATTTGTGAGCGAATGCATTTTTAAGAAACATTCCTCTGAGAATTAAGAACCGTTGGAGATTGTCTAGGATCTCGGTGTTTGTCGTGACAGCGAGAAATGTTTTAAGAAGTTACCATCCTTCCCATTTTTTCTTATTCTTTGATTTTTGTATTATCTTTTTTTATTTAAATTTATAATATTGTATAGGGGATGATAATTCAATTAAGTTTAAAATAATTCATGGAGGGGAAATTTTCATTTAAATGAAATTTCGGTTATTTTGCACGTGAAATGGTTTTTCACATAATATTAGTAATATGTATCTTATCAGGTTACTTGATGCTTTAAATAGGCAAGTATTACCTTCCTATGTTCTCTTGTAGCTATGTTGTATAGTTTGCCTATCAGTAATATTGACTTATTTATAATATCGTTATAGTTGTAGAACCGACTGTCTTTGCCTATAAGGTATAGTTAGGTTCTGGTTAGGAGGGAAATTTCGAAAAGTTCATAATTGAAGTACTCGATAAGTATAGGAGAGCCTATAAAACTTAGTATCACTATTTATCGCTATTATTTACGTTTTTCATCTTGTTGATCTTAACTAATGATTTTTAAATATATACGCGTTTGATTTATTTTTCCTTCAGTATTTAAGGAGTGTGGCCTTCTCAAGTCAACCTTAGACCTTGGCAGAAACAAGACTATAGGGTTATTATTTGTCTTTGTATTTTTGTGCTAAATTTATATTTATCATTGTCTCATATTGATTTGCAGATTATTTAAAATATCTTTGTCTCATATTAATTTTTAAATTGATTAAAATACTTCTACCTGAAATTATTCAAATAAATTCCATTTATTACTATATAATCACCTTTCAGGTCGGCAATTCATTATTAATGAAGGATTTGTTTTGTGCATTGTTTGCTCTAAAACATAATTGTTTAATAGCAAAATTTGAACAGAAGTTTTACTCAAATTAGCGAGGGGGTAAATTGCTTAATTACAAACTAAAGTATTTTCTTTTCTGCAAATTTTATCAGTTTCTTACATACTAGACTAGGGGTTATTTCTACTCTCTATGTTCTAAACTAAATTTACTGATGTTCTTCGCCAAATCAAGACAGAACAGGTGACATTCCTGGTAAACTCTTTAACAGCCTTGCACTGTTTTTTTATGTTTTGATGCTCCTAGTATTACAGTTGGCCACATAACAGGGCATATTTTTCTGACGTCACAGGATAGATTTCAGTGCCTCAGAAACTCCGGCACTAATCCTAGATAGGTAGTGAACCAGTGCAATATAGCAAAAAATTCTGAAAATTAGAAATGCAGTACCACCAAAAATTTACGGGCTTTCAAAACTGCATAAAGAAAACATTCCACTATGCCCAATAGTATCATGTATCCAATCACCATTCACTCCGTTATCAACATTCTTAAAAAAAAAACCGGAATGTTAGTTTTTGTCAGGTTTGCGAGTCATTCTTTTTCTTTATTGATACTTTTATTTTATTTTCCATCATTTTTTTAATAAAAGCATATTTAGTTTGTCAATATTTTTCTGTTTGTACATTGATAAACGATTCATCGCAAATATCCATTGGAAAAAATCCGTTAGTATCTCTAATATTTCTTTCAAATATTTTTATATGATTTATTGTGTCGTAAACGATAAATTAACTATAATTGTAGTGAATTTACTTATTATATTACCTTGGAACTTTTTCCGTAGTTTTGCAGCGTAATAAGAAAATTCTATTTATTCCATTTTTATGATTGGCCAATTAGCGTTGAACCTTTGAACTTTCGTCCTTTCATAGACTGCATCGTAACCGTATGTCTCTTCAGTAAGTTGGAAGTGTAGTCCCATTTCTCCGATATATTTTTAGTTAATGTGTTCCTCGAACGTTAAATCTTTTATAGGTATAGTGGTACATATTTGTACCACAGTACGTTAGTGGTAATTAACTAATACGCGACACTTTCGGATATAATTAGTAATTTGAGTGATTTATTGAGCGAAATGGTAAGTCATAATATATGCCACAACATTGCTATTAGTGAGCTATTACATGCCCTAGATTTTGATTTCATGAGAGATATTACCATTCTATAATCAACAAAGATTTTATTTAACACTAAAAAGGCGTAGCCTAAATTTTTGTTTTGTTGGTGGGAATGACTACTAACTCTATTCCACGACACTGTAAGAAACGGTTGCATTTGGAGTCTTTCTAAACTACTGGGACTGAGGACTGAAGTGAAGCAAAAAATTGTGGTAAGAGGATTATTGCACTTCCGATTGTTTTTTTGCCTCTTTATTGTGAATGGGAATAACGGAGTTATTCTGTAACGGTATTTTTCAGGGTTGGTCAATGCTATTAACTGAAATAAGCCCAGTAGAATAGTTTGGCTTTATTGATGACATCGAAATCCCAGTAGATAAATTGCCACAAAATCGATATTGTCAACAACAAAAAGAAATTGTTCCTACATCACTTTCTGCGATGATTTCTCCGACATCGTTTTGATGACATAGAAGATCTCTCATTTGACGAAAGTACATTAAAACCAAATTAGCAGTCCGATCATTATAATTCTCGAGAAGAAGACGCGCGACGGTGGCAGTGCAGTTATCAACGAGGTCTTGAAATAAGCCAAGAGAAACGTATGTGCGCAAGTGAACGTGCCTGAGAGAGAGGATCGAAGTGAAAATACTGCACGTAATTTATACTTTATCTGGGAAATATTAAATTGCAAGGATGCAGAGAGCATATACAGTAACAGCACCCGAGCTAGGTATACGCCAGAGGACGACTGTAATATAAATGTTCATTAAATGGATTTGATTTTTATGCGTTGTGTTAGTTTTTACCTTGTAATTGATTGCCTTTTGCTCCACAAATGATTACAATTTTTTTGAATTTGTAATAGAGCCTCTTCGCTCCGGCCCCAGGATGTAAACTGCACAAGTGCTAGCTTAGTGACCCCAAAGGAAATTCTTAAATATCGACGTTTCGATAAACAAGTCTGCTATAGTTGTCAAGAAAAAGGAACTAAAAATGAAAATGGTTAGCAAATACAATAAAATAGTAAAAAAACTTTTGACAAGATGTTCCTCCACAACAATATAGAACAAATCTACATCAAAGGTTTTAGTTTTTGTTGGTTGCGCCTTAAAGGTTGGGCCTTCGCAGCGAGTAAACCCGGCGCAACCAACAAACACTAACGTAAATTAACCCAACGCTCCAACGCCCAACGCATCAAAAGCAAGTACATCTAATGAACATTTATATTACAGTCGTCGTATGGCGCATACCTAGCTCGGGTGCTGTTACTGTATATGCGTCCAGGGAATTCAAAAATTTTTAGTTTCATAGGGAATTTGGTATAAAAAATCTAAACTAAAATATACTTACCTCTTGAGATTTGTCATTTCTACTTCAACCACGCTTCAGAAAACCTAATTATTGGTCAGACAAATAAGTACGCGCTTTGGAAGGCACAATCGTTAAGCATTTTTGGTATGTCTCATTATTATGGGATTTCACTAGCTACCAAGTATTAGTATATATTGGTCATCTAATCGAAACTTACGAATTCATGAATAAACTCAAATACCTCCATGTAAACTAATATAAAAATGCACAGAAAGAGCGAAGAAAACTTTCAAAATTCGACCCATTGTAAATATTTCGTCGCTTCAGAGCAGAACTAGCCTAACTCCAAAATTCGACATTTTTGGTTTTTAATGACTTAGGATAGTTTAAACCATCACGGATTTGATGCAGAAGTCGTCTATGTCTTACCTTTATTAGTTCGGAGTGAATAGTCAACTGAAAAAGTATCCTATCTCAAAATTAAATTCTAATTTGAATGCAGAACCATCCTATCTTAAACCATAAACTTAAGAGAAATTTTAATTGGAGATCGGCTTGTTCTGCACCAATGACTACAACAGAATAGATCTAAGTCCGGCGGCTCATGGAGATAAGATAGTTCTGTCTAACGTAGAAGCTTAGCGTCGAGTTAGGTTAGTTCTGTTTACCAATAACAGTACAAAATTGCCGCGCCTTGGAAAAAGGGTTATTCTAACTTGAAAATTGCACAGTTAGGAGCATTTCGTTTTGCACATTGGTGTTTTGATGAGTACAGTGGACGCTTTCGAACAGTAAGGACGGTTGTCATTGTGTTAATTAAAAAGATGCATCCGAAGAAGAAGAACTGAGAGAATCACGAAACTCGTAAGACAGGGAAATAATTGAAGCATGGAAGTGTCAAAAGGAGTAAGTGCCATTTTTGAAGTGAAAACTTCTTTAGGCGCGTTTTGCGTTTTTTTTTTGTGGGGGTTGAATGAGACCGAGCCGTCACGCGTCATGCTCGGATATGTAACGTAACGCTCCTTCTATTGGCATGTTCCCGTATAGGTAGAGGGCTGAAATTTTCAGGGGATGTAGCCGGGGTAAAAAGAAGACCCTGGACGAAAACGGGACCACGTACCCCCTGCCGTTTGGCCACGGGAAGGGGGAGAAGGAAAAACCTAAATAATTAACTTCGGGAGAACGGGAAGAGGTACGGGGTAGAAATTTTTATTGTAGGTGCGCCCCATGAGTGGGGGACCGTGGCTCTAATTTGAGGGGGGGATTTTGGGGGGAAAACCGTTTTTTGCCCGTATCTATGCAACGAAAGCTCGGATCGAAATTGTGACAAACGATTTGTTGAAGTTTTCACTTCTGTCGTGCGGTCTTAAGCACACACCAAAATTTTTTTGATATAATGAGGTTTTGCCTTAGAAAAGTAAAGTTTACTATTTCTCGCTGAAATACAGTATTATCATAAAATTAATCCAATAGAATTACTGTGTGTTACCTGCTGAGCTTATGAGTGTCGCTTCTGGTATGTCCGCAAGCTATTTCACATGAAGGGTTGTAAGTGCCTCCTGGCGGCGTCTGTCAGT
>JAEQML010073142.1:0-15119 GCA_016904865.1 Pissodes strobi
ATTTACGGCTTTGCAGACGATAACACTCTTATATCCTCATTTATGCCGCAGACTCCAATGACCGCTGCTTGTTCCCAACGCGGGCGATAAAATCAGATTGCTGGCATCAATGAGGATATGAACACCATCGTGGAAAGATGGGAGGAAAACAATGTCGTTTGACGCAGGAAAGACTCAAGCAGATGTCTTCTCAAAAAAGCAAACAATGCAGAACTTGACTTATCGGTGACAGGACAAGCACTGTCTCTGGCCTCGTTCATAAGCTTTCTATTCGCTAACATAGACGTCACCAAAATCACCAAAGTAGCAGCACAGAAGCTAGGAGCACTCTATAGAGCAAAATAGTTTTATGCACTTCATCAGCTCTTACTGCTTTATAAGGCCCAGATAAGACCATCTCTGGAATATTGGTCCCATGGTGTGGAGTTCGGCACCGAAACACTTGCTCAAGATATTGAACTCCATAGAGAGGAGAGCAGTCCCTCTTGTGGTGGCCCAAAGTTGACTATATACCTTGATAAACTTGAACATCGAAGAAAACTGACGGACCTATCTCTTTACTGTTGATATTATTACGGAAGGCGTTTGAATCAGCTGGCACTTATGATTCCGCCCAGAGTTGTACCAAGCGGAAGCACAAATCAGACAGAAGCTGCTCATCAACATACGATTGTTGCGAACACCTAGGACGTCACTGTTACGGGTCTCCTTTTTTTTGAAGGATTTAACGTCTTTCCCGAACCCGAAACCTACACAGCGCTTCAAGTCCAACGTGCTCCGTCTATTTCCGCACACGCACCGGTCGTCGAGTGGCATAGCATTTTTATTTGGTGTGTGCGTCGAACATAAAAAAGAAACCAAGGCAATAATATGCTTCACATATGGGAAACTGTCTATGTTAATATAGAAACCAATGTTCTTCTAAATCATAAGAGTGGTTGTATCTTGAAACTGTGATCTAATCAATGGTTTTATAGTTTTGTTTTCTCGTGCTAAAATAAAGTTGAAACAACTTTTTAATTGAAAAAATATCACTTTAGACTTGCTCATTTAAGACCACAACATAACAAAATAATAATTCGGCTTCTATGATCTTCCCATTGCTGTCCATCAGAAGAATATGTTTGCTCTGAACTGGCACGATTATATTCGTTAGATGACTCAGCTGCCATCATGACGAAAATACGTAATAGACTGCTGCTGCTGGAAAAAAAGTAGGAGCTCATAATCCCTAGAATTCTTCCTGTATAAGTGCGGATTACACCATTTTTGTGTTAGCAAAGTGTTGTTTAATTCCTATATGATTATAATATGTACTGCGTCTTGAGTATTTCTTGAATATATTTTCTACAGGACAGGTTAATGTTATTATTATTTTTTAAAGCGGCAATCAACTTTGAAAGAAAGTCAGGGCAAATTTAAAATAGTTGAAAATATGCGGTTGCTCACTTAATTTAAAAACTAACTTAATTACTTAGCTTAGATCTAATATTATGCGTTTTATTGCTAATCGATAAATCTATATTTTATTAGAACCTAAAAACTAAACGATTGATAAACAAAACATTGTATTGTTCCGCGTGCCAGTAATTTGTCCCTACTCGCGTGCGTGATACTATTTTTATAGGATGTCAGTCTAACCAGTTATACACACCTATTTGCTTCTACTGCCAAATTTGTGAGGAAATACCGTTACATCAGCTGTGTTTATTTATTCCTGTCCTTAGCTTGTTCAGTAATTAATTACTAACACCCAAAATCTGGTAAATATTTTTAGAACATTTTTCTGAAATTAAAGAGTTAAAGAAGTATCGGAAAATTATTTGTGCTTTACGGCCCTCATAGCAACAACTAGAAGGGTGTCAATTATTTTGAGTGGCGGCAGTAATTATGAGCGTGATGGATAAGCCAGGTTGTTATTATCTAAATATCAACCCTTTCATGCTAATATCATTCTTAATCATGTTATCTCAAGCTTGTGTATAACCAAATATAAAACCACTATTTTTTATACGACCAGTGATCAGTCAAAATAATGAAAAATAATCTTTAAATATTTTACCAAATATGCCGAACCATGCTTTACTGCCTAGAGTTTTGCATAAAGTTATAACCATATCTTGGATGAGAATGTATTAAAATACGACAAAGTCTAGACTACATTGCATTAGTATATTAGGCAATGAGCATTTAATAATGGCTATTGAGCTACGAACATGAGAGTTACGATGCGAGCCGTAGGCGAGTGTCGTAACGAATGTGATGGTCTTAATAGTCATTAAATATGAGTTGCATACCTACACTATTTTTTATACGACCAGTCAAAATAATGAAAAATAATTTTAAATTTTTAAAATTTACTCAGTAAATTACCTATGAACTCTCAAAATTGATAAATTTTAAATCTGTCATGATCATGGCTGTCTTTGATATTGACACAATATCACTATCATGTTGAATTTTTATTGGGTACTTACTAGCTTTTACCCGCGGCTCCGCCTGCGTTGAAATCCCTCAAAAAAAGTAGGAATTAAGAAAATAAACGAATGTAGACACCTAACCTCCAAAATAGAAGCATATTGACTATTGCTTAAAGATGACAGAAAAATGGAAATAAATAAAGAGAAAATAGGATTGTAACTAACAGTAATAATCATAATTTAGTTTTTATTTGAATTGCTTTTTGTTGATTATTTTTAAAAGTACATCCAAAACAGCTGATGCTATACTTAATTGAATAGTGAGCTGACAACCGGTATTTACTTATTGGAACGCCAGATGGCGCTGAATTCCATTCAAATTTCTCAAACTTTTCGTCGGACGATCATATATGCCAGCATCAATCTTTTGCCCTCCAGAAACATTTTTTGAGTAATTTACGTGTGAAATTGTAACAAACAAACAAACAAGCTCATATTCGCATTTATAAGATTAATTTGGGTTATAATTAGGAGTGCTTACCAATGCTGCAACTACACCTCTGGCACTTTTTTATCAGTTTTAAAAATTTGCGGCAAAATCTTTACGAATACTCCACAATTTTCAACGCCAAAGCTTTGACACTTAATGATAATTCACAACATTACGTTTCTATAGTAACAAAACCTCCGTATATATTTTCCACAATATACTCTTCAAAATATGCGTATAAAATATCATGATATCTTGCTTTTTAATGATCTTTGACAGTTATTTAAGTATATCCTTTACTATACTCTTGAAAATATCTGTAGAAAATTTAATGATATCTTACTTTTTAACGATTTTTGACAGTTATTTAAATACATCAACGCGAGCGAAGCCGCAGGTAATTACTGTCATATGTCCTTTATTATATTCTTGAAAATAGAAGTAAAAAAATTCATAATGATCGGCCGAGTAAGCGGTAAAAAGCAACGCGATCGAAGCCGCGGGTAAAAGCTAAAATGTCCTATGTCCTTTACTATACTATTGAACATATCTTTACAAAATTTCATGATATCATACTTTTTAATGATCTTTGACAGTTATCTAAGTGCATCAACGCGAGCGAAGCTGCTGGTAAATCCTGTCCTAGGTCCTTTACTATACTCTTGAAAATAACTATAAGAAATTTCATGATGATCGGTTGAGTTGGAAATAAAAAGCGAAATAGTTCTTTGAAGAGAGTATTACATTTCTAGGTATGAAATTTGACAACAGTCTAAATTAAAAAGCCTTTTTAAACTACCTACAATTCTCATCCCTCAAATTCCCTAAAATCATAAAAATCCGATCTAGCTACAATTGGAGCTCAGACTATCTAACACTAATTGAAGTCCACTGTACACTTTTTCTACCTTGGTGGATGAATGATGGTTTCACCCATGACTCAGTTCCTTCATTAAAAGCTTCTTCCCATTCGAAAATAGCTTACGGATTATTTGCGTATAGCATTGTAATTTACCACTTACCTTCCTTCTCCTGAACATCAGAACGGCTGCCATAATAGCCTCCAAAAATAGATCTCTGTTTCTTTTCAAATCAAAATTCCCAAAAATATGTTCACTACATGAAATAAATAACGAAATCATTTTTTCGAAGGGAATATTACATCTCTAGGTATGATATCTGACAACAGTCTAAATTAAAAAGCCCACTTTTTTGGTTAGGTGTGAAAATCCGCCTTATGGACCCCCTTCAGGCTAAAGGGGAATGTGGTGCTCCCCCCAGGGCAGATTCTGTCCCCAGGGTATACCCGCTAAAAACACACCGTCGACGGAGACCAGCCCTTGCTGCTCCGCCTTCAGGTTAAAGGAAACATCCCTGTGTTACCTTTGCCTTAACTGGAAGTGCTCCTCAATGCCCTTTCCTTGGGGCTCCTCACTAGTAGGGATGATTGACCTTATAAGCTGATTAGCATATCTTTCCGCCTTCTGTGGTATTTCTTGTTCAATTTCTACCCTAAGGTCATTTTCACAAAGCGTTCTTAAGTCCTCACAACTATGAACTTTTATTGTCTTATACATTTTAATAGCTTTTGCCTTTATGTACTCCCCACGCTGAATGTCACTCTTCCATACATACCAAGGGGCGTTAACCGTCCATCTTAGTGCCAAATTTTCTACCGTTACTAATTTGTCCAGATTAGTCCAAGCCCATTTACACAACCGAAAATTCTTCTCCCTAAAATTCCTTAAAATCGTAAAAACCCAATCTAACTACAAATTGAGCTCAGACTATCCAGCACTAATTGAAACCCAGCGTCCACTTTTTCTACCTTGGTTGATGGATGATGGTTTCATCTATGACTCAGTTCCTTCATTGAAAACTTCTCCCCATTCGAAAATAGCTTATAGATTATTTGCGTATATCATTGTAATTTACCACTTAGCTTCTCTCCCAAGAACATCAGAAAGGCTGACATAATAGCCTCCAAAAGAAAGGCATATATTTCTTTTCCAATCTTCATCGGTCCACTTCTGCAGAAAGAGAAATTTCGCGAAAATATGTCCACTACATGAAATAAATAACGAAATAATTTCATTGAAGGAAATATTACATTTCTAGGTATGATATTTGATATCGGTCTAAATTAAAAAGCCCACTTACACCACCTAAAATTCTCATCCCTCAAATTCCTTAAAATCGTAAAAACCCAATCTAACTACAAATGGAGCTCAGACTATCTAACACTAATTGAAGTCCACCGTACACTTTTTCTACCTTAGTTGATGGGTGATGGTTTCAACTTTGACTTAGTTCCTTCCTTTTATCTAAAACTCTCTAAATCATATACAAAACCAAGCCCTCTTCAGCAGATTGCCCCCAGAGCATACCAAACTCGCCTTCTGTATCCCATTTGAAATGCCAGCAATTTCTTAGCAAAACATGCAGCATCAGTAAAAACTAGACCATATGGAATAAAATTCCGAGAGACCTTTATAAAACCAAGGACCAAAAAGCCTTACTAAGCTCAGAATATTCGCCTATAGCTCCTTTTACCCTCCCTTCACATCTTCTGTCCAAGGCTTTCTCCTCTCACACAAGGTAACCTCGACCTCGAAAAGTATGACAAATTATCCAGCCTTGGATCAGATCTATCAAAGACCTTGAAAAGTATGACAAATTATCGAGCCTTGGATCAGATCTATCAAAATCTATTTTCTTCCACAATAGCTAATACATTTTTGGGTCATACGCAAATCGATCCAAATCTTTTTCTAACGGGACGGGCGCGGGCGGGAGTGAGAATTCAAATTACGTAACTTATGTTCAGTAATGTTTACACAAATATTTATCAATCAAAGAATCCTTAAAATTTATTCTTAACTCATTTCCTCATAAACTTTTCCTCATAGTATCAAATTCCTATGAATGCAATCCATTACCTTTTCTACACCGTCTCACCCAATTTCAATATCAATATAATACTTATTAGATATAGCCTATAAGAGAAGTTGCATTTTTGGGGATTCTCAGTCACGAAGGTATTTTATGGAACACAAACGCAGCCTTTCATGCAAAATTTGCAATAACAAGAGCATTATCCTGGTTTACCAATCATTTTCAAAGGCCTCGTCCAGAATGATCGATCGGTTCAAATGAAGTTTGATGATAACAAGATACCGATTCTAATTTCCCAAATCCAAACAGAAACCATCTGTGTTTGCCCAGTTTTTTTAAAACAGCAATTATAATTCTAGACCGCACGAAAATCAACTCGGAGTCGATTAAAAAAGGTCTTCTATAGTGATAATAATAAGCTGCACACTGAACCTCACAACGTCATAAACTGGAGTGTCGCACACACATCGTAATTTTATTTTATTTCCTTGCCATTATGTAAACCGCGGTTATTTACATTTTTGTCAATCTAATTGTTGCTAATTTGTTATACATTATTCATTAAGATTAAATAAATGTTTTACTTGCTGTGTACATGTCTACTAGTATTGTCTGACCTAATGCGGGGTCGATAACTTGTACGTCAGGTCTATTTTTATTTTGAAATTATTTATAAACATAAATTAGTTAGATGTTTATCTCTGTGATATCAATAAGTTTATTTCTATTGATATAATTGTGAAGACTTTGAACCTTTGTATTTTGCTTAGTTAGACAAATACACTGCAAAAATGTAAATAAACACCCTACCACTAAGTATTTAGCAAATGCTTAAAAAGTTAAGGGTTAAGTTAAATTATTGCAATATTCGTCAGAATATTAGGGTTAGATTTTCAAAAAAAGAGATGGTATAGCCTATACTAGCTTTATACTGCTTATGCTTAAATAATTAAATAGAATTTGTATTACAGTTCATTTTCTAGGGAATACATTTGATAAAATTAATAGGCTAATTACTATTCAAACGTATTCTTTCACAAATGTGTTGGCATTGCATTCATTAATTACATTTATTCAGTAGCAGTTACGCATGTTGTCATAAGGAGCAAAAATAATCTTATGTTCCTGGATATACATCAATTTAGTGTTATGCCGTGCAGGGAACTTATTCAAGATTTATTAATCGTAAAGAAATATCTGGTAGTCTTTAATTATTATCAAGCATAATGCATGCCAAAATGTGAAAAATGTTTTTTTAAACAATATTCCTCTTAAACGAGCTAAGGGCCTCTAGGAAAGTGGCTCAAATTTGCATCTTTATTGAATAACTCTGCTTGAGCTATCGCACCGAGTTTTTTCGAGCGATTTGATATAAATAAGGTTAACGATTTTATCATACAGCACTTTTATCAAGAGAAGGGTGTCTCAAGATTTTTCATCTGAACATGAATCCCTGTTCAACATGACAAAGACAAAGCGTTTCCTATTATAATTTTACATAGCACGGTTCCGCGAGACGATTATCATCGGTCATTTTGAAACCGCTTCCGAATTGAATGACAGGCTTCATTGAAACACGCTTTCAATAAAAGTTGATCAGCTTTTCTTGAACGGCGTCAACCGTCAAACGTCAACTTTTGGCTTGAGTCGACACAAATTATATGACGTCATCGAGCAAGTTGAATCTTGTTGAACGTAAGAACTGCCACTTTCAAGTTAATTTGTTTGTTGGAACTAATTTGTTGAAGATGGTGCACGACCAAGATGACATCCAGTAAAAAGTCCTTTAAGTGGATTGTTGCTTTGACATTTAAGGTTTTGAAGTTGCATCAGCAGCAAGGTATCTCTGAAATCAAACTCTCGATTTTCAATTCAAGCCATAACTCTCGGCATGGAGTGTCAAAACCCAACTAATGGCGACAAAAATATCAAACTTTGCGCGCTGGGTACGTATATAAAAACTGAAATGATTTATTTATAAGCCCCAATTTGTTTAGTTTAATATAGCGGATTCTCTTCTGAGAAATATCTCAAGCATCAGACGTAGCAGCAGTTCAAACTAAACTTGGTAATTGCATAATCATGCAGTCATTTGTTATCTGACAAAATTGATATATATTTTTTTTAATTTTGCGAAAATTACATTTTTTTAATGCATTTTAACAAAGTTTAGCAATTCAATTAAATTTTATGTATTCTAGCAAATACCTGCTCTGAAATAAATTTTTTGGTTATTTTTACCATTGGACCATTTTTCCTGCCAAGGCACAGCCCCATCACTACAGATATAATTAGCGTAATTTTCACGCAATGTTTCTTGAATAATTATCACTGAAATCAACACGTACCGCGTACAATAGGATCTTAAATATTCAAGGTCCAATGAATCAGTGGGTATGTAACTTTCAGTTGAAGATATTGCTTACAAATTATGCAGCTTTGTTGACATTATTGATCTTGTCAATGTTCAGGGCTAAATGTTTATCAAACGCTCTAAACATGGATATCCAAACTCCAGAAGCATTTTCCGCAATACGATATAATCTTGACAACCGATAATTAAACAAATTTCGTTTTTTTTTGTTAGTGGTATATTTTTGCAAATGGTTTGTTAATTTTTGTTGTTAATGAAAACGCATCACACGCTTAAAATGCCCCATTTGCTGGAAAATTTAACATTTATTTTTCTTTAACACATCAACCACGGATGGCTTGGCAAGAACAACTGTTAGTTCACCCATTAATAATTTGTATCAACACTCGCGAAAAATATCACACTAAATGTTTCTTTGTGATTATGAAACTCGGATCCTCAGTTTGGTACTTCTTAATAATGATGCCAGTTGAATTCATCTTGTATCTTCTTCTATTCTCCATGTGTTTGTCGTACCTGTAACAAAACTTTCCTTTTCAGGATATAGCAGCGACTGCAGATTGAGATGAATATAAGAAAAATGAATCAAGTGTAGACACAAATCAAAAACATCGCAGTTATAACGGGGCTGTCAAATAATAAATCTTTACAATTTTTCAAAATTTTTCGTACACTTAAACCGGCTGATATTAATGAAACCATTGACAAGCTGAATGCAGTACGTGATGTTCCAGAGGATGAATATGATCTTTTTAAAAATTAATTGCCTGAAATCTGATAAAAATTCCAATTAAATTTTGAAGTGCTTCATCGAGCTCGTCTTTTCACTATTCATGGACACTTTCTCCTGGGGAGTCCGTACCATACTCTCAACCTTCACCGAGGTCTGGGCCAGTTGCTCATAGTAATTTTATGTCTATTCATCAAAATTCTACGAATATCTACTCTAATAGTATACTTGAAACATGTGTACCTAATAATGTTATTAATTCTGCTAAAATAATACAAAGAACTTTTTCAAATATTAGAACAGAATACGTATTAAATGGGACTGTTTTATTTTAGATTTACCTTAATAAATTCTTGGAAGGCACTGTATATTTCTTCTGAAACATTTTTCATGAAGCTGAAAAATGGAATACATCTATAGATGTACGCAAGACCAGAATAAAAGTCTCCCTTTGTTAAAGGTCTTAAAGTGATCTTTGATTTAATTTCTGCTGGAATGGTTTCTCGCATGTTGGTATCCTGTTTTGAAATCCCGGCCGAATTCTAGCAAGAAGTTCTTAGAACATAACCTCTCTCATATGCAGATGGTTCCTGTACCGGCCTTTATTTCGATTGATAGCTCTTTCAGATGGTTCTACGAGGCTCTTAATCGGTCCCTCCGTGAGACCCAAGCCATCAAAGAAAATTTACGTTTATTTCTGAATATTTCTAATATTATTACTTATAATTGATAATTCGCCAAATAAAATGTTTTTAATTTGAGAAAGACACGTTTGCACAATTTTGTTCGCCGCCCTTTTCAAACAATAATTGTCCGTCCCGTCCGATTATCGTTTCAACCATAAGCATGAGACCGCAAATCGTTTGCGATTTTTTTTGAATTTATCACCTGACTCGCCTCGTGAGAACCTTGGTCTAGATATTTTTACGATGAATTTTTGCATATTTTACAACAAAACGTAAAAATTATTTGAAAAATAAATAATAAAACAATTCAGGTAGACCAACTGAATTTTCCGGTTAAATTTAAAGTCAAATACCTATCTAGCAAGCGGGTAAGATATTGGTTTGAAGTATCTTACTGTCTACAGGGTGTAAAAGGGTAAAAGTATTTAAGAACCTCCCGGGTTTCCAAATATATATATTTTTTAAAGGGCATGTTCATGAGTACAGTTTCTTTTTTCATTTTGTGGTGGCCAGTGGCGTACCCGAAATCGATAAGTATCCATTCACGAACTACTGAATCTTTAACTCTAAATACAGTACGCAAACAAAAAAAGTTTTTTTTATAAGCATGCAGGTATGCTTGGTTAATTTTTCTGCTCTAAATTTTATTATAGAGAAACATCACTCTTATAATTCTTTTTATTTGACTCTAAGCTGCCTTAGCTTATGCATTGAGTCTCTTATAAATTATTTTTTACAAAATACTGAATACTTTTTTTTCAAATATTATGATTAACCTCTTATCTGCTACTCTTCAGTTCTTCAGTTCTTAGTAAAGCACTAACTAGTCTTCCGTATAATTAAACGTCGAAAACTGTTGGGGGCAATCGGTTTACGAAAAAGGCATATGGAAAGTTGTTAAAATGCTATATACAGCGTATTTAAAAAAATTTCGAGTCTAAAGAATAAAACAAGATAATGTAAAATTGTACTTACATAATTTATGTTGACTGACTCTATATACAAAGTAACTTCTTGTATTTATTTAATCTTTGGCTGGGTCACCAATGTTCCCTAAAGATTTTATAGGTGAGGTTTTTCTTACATGTTCGCATTACGTTTTCAATTTTAGATTCATGTTTTTCGTTATTGACCTGCCTTATTTTGCTTCTTAGATTAACGACATTCTTAGTTCTGTCCGAATAAATTATTTATTTTATCCCACCTACCAGGTAGAAATCTAAAAGCGTAAGGTCTGGATCAGGCCAATTATTATTGACCTATTATAGTTAGTCACTTTTTGCAATTGTCAGTATCCTGCCCAACTCATCTATTTCTGAAGCTAATATTTAGTCAGTGAGTGCTAGAATAGTAAGAGAATCCGTCTAGCTGCTGGAAAATATATCCATGTCTGGTGGCCAAACACTTCAATAATGTGCCTAATTTAAAAAAATTGTCTCCGTTCAGGTTATATCAGGGTATATTGTTTTGTATGCAGATGATACGTCTCTCATATTCAGTGATTAGATTCCCTAAACGAATACTTCCCGGCCAATGACTTGCTACTCAATGTGACAAAAACTCAGACCCTTATTTTTGGAAATAGAACAAAGAATACTGCTACAATCTCATACAATGGTGGATAATTAAAATCATTAGAGAGCATCCGTTTTTTAGGTGTCCAGGTTAACAAATGTTTGGATTGGAGGGCCCGCTATGCTTTGCGTCTATTGTCTGACAATGTGAGAACTGGCGCTGCTATTACGGATTATCATGCTTATATCCAGTCCAGATTCCGGTACGGAGTGATATGTTGGGGTAATACGCCTGACATACACAGAATTCTGGTCATTCAAAAGAGGTGCATTCGCAGTATTTTAAGAATGAAACAACAGAAAAGTTGTAAACCCATCTTTATAGATCAAAAAATATTAACAGTAACAGGACTGTATATTTTTGTTGCTGTGATTTATGTGTCTAGTAATGGAAATCTTTTTACTGGCTGTGATCTGACGCACGAATATGATACACGGTATAAAACTAATTTGGTACCTGAGAAATACAACTTTCATACCGTTGTTCCTGATAGAATAACAAATTTGTCAAAGAATAAACTGAAATATATTTTAAAAAAATATTTAGTTAGTAATAGGGGCATACTATAATATCAGTGATTTTTATAATGATCCAGATAACGAATTTATACAATGTTAAATTTTAGGTGTAATAGTATTTAATACGTGTTATTTTTTTTGTATTCTTTTGTGTATATTTTAAGTTTCATCCTGGTACACAGTAAAAAGTATTTATGTAAAATTACATACTCAATCGTTGGCAACGGGTTGCCTTGGACCTTCATGTAAAATTACCATAAACTACTTGTCTTGTATATTTTACTTGACTGGTTGTGTAAAAATTTCCTTTATATACTGTGTGAATTTACATTCTTATTCAAATCATTTACGTAAAAATCAGAAGTTTTTACAGTATCTAATATGTTCTTTTAGGAACATTAATGTAAATAAATCTACGTTTTGGTTTAGGGAAACTTACTTCTTATTACATTGCCTTATATGTAATTTTATGTAAATATACGTTTTGATATATTTAAAATTACTTTTTATTAATTACATTATTGCACATGTGCTTTTATGTAAATCAAGGTAAATCTACATCTTGGTTTAGGTAAACTTACTACTTATTACATTGCCTTATATGTAATTTTATGTAAATCTACGTTTTGATATATTTAAACTTACTTTTTATTACGTTATTGTACATGTTCTTTTATGTAAATCAATGTAAATCTACATCTTGATATATGTATGAATCCCATTCAAAGAGGTGTCGCAATTTTTGCTAGTTGGCCTTGGCATTAAATAATATTGTTAATATCATAGCAATCAGTCAACAAACATAGTGTCGGAAAGAGAATCTTTTCCTCCTTTGCATGTCGAAATGGAATCAATCGTTCATATTAATATGCAACACCATGACTTATACGCAGCACAACATTTTAAACTGTACATTTCGTTTTTATGTGAAAAGTGGGTTTCCGATACAGACACACTGTAAAATAATATATAAATAACACTGTACCTACTACCATCCTAACCTTATAGTTCTTTTTTGCACGACAAACATATTAAACGTAAAAGTAACGGTAAGGATAGAAAAACAAATTGTGAATATATTAAATCTTTAATAAAAACTGCTGTAGAAAAACTGAAAACTCTAATACTTAAAATATAAAAAAATAGATTATAGAGGCTATAATATGTCATAACTTTAGAGCAAAGCAAAGGGCTCCTCCTCGTTTGGCATAAAAGTACGGCTACCTTATTGACAATCCTACAGTGGAAAAGGTTTACAAGCATCACCTACCCACAGTATAATGGCGACACTTACAGTAAAATAGGTTCATATTTTGTACAGTCTGGCAAAGTACTTTCAACATGAACAAAAAAGTACTTCTCGATAAAAATGGCAAGTCACAAGCAAGTGGAACTACACATACAATACAAAAAATCACAAAATTTCTCCGCTTTTTGGCCACAGAATGCTGTATAAAGGCCATCACGCATCACGTCTGTTTTGTTTACCCGTTACCCGATCCGATAATCGATGCTCAGGGGAAGATGGACTGCGCGCGCAAAATACCACTAAGGCAATCTTTCCATAGCGTACCATGTAAAAATAATATATTTAACTTTTTATCCATACGTTTACATTCTTTTACATAATTTTACTTGACCTTAAATAATATTACATTCAATTGCACAAACGTGTGGAATATAGTGTATATTTGTGTAATTAAACCTAAAATAATGTATTGTTAAAACATATTACACACCAGCTGTGAATTTACTTGAATAAACTAGTTATTTCATATTTTACACCAAATAGGAAGTAAAAATTGCATAGTTATAATGGTAATTTTACTGAAACCTACAGTCACTTTTTACAGTGTATTATCATTAATATTAAATTATAGGTGTAATAGTATTTAATAGGTGATTTTTATATACATTTTCGATTTTTAACCTAGTAGTGTCATTAATGTTAAATTCTAGGTGTAATAGTGTTTAATAGATGTTTTTTGTTATACGTTTTCGATTTTTAACCTATAGTATTAGTATTGTCAATTAAAAAAAGAAACCAAACTTGTAAATGTTATGTATTTATAATATTGTCTTTCTACTGATATTGCTCTACACCCAACTGGGTTTAAATTTGTTTATCGTAAAAAATTTTTTATGGTCAAATAAATATTATTTATCTATCTACATTTAAAAAAATGGTTCTCAAATAATGCTACTAAAAATACCAGTCTAAATGTGTACTTTTAGGAAACCTGACCACACAATTTAGATCAAAAGTTAAGGCCTGGTTTCTCTGACCAGATCGGTCCGAAATATTTCGGCGTTATACGCGGAAAGAACGCTTTAGTTCAAAGAATTAGTTCGTTCAGAAGTTTCGTATGTGTATGGTTTGTTTGAACAATTTCAATTCGTTGCAATATATTTCAGCCTTTGCAATTTTAGGTAGGGCGTATCTTGCGCTTCAAAATGGATACAATGGATATTTTATTGCTATGGTTTTGAAGATCATGATGAGTCTGCGTTATTAGCGGCATGTACTGAAAATAGTACAGTTTGAATGTTGAGAATAGGGCCAAGGTGTTTATGAATTGTTAGTGTTAAAGCAACTTGTGGAGAACGATACAAAGTTCATAGAGTTTTTCGGTTTAACTCCACAACTGTCCCACACTGTTTTAAATTATGTAAAGGCTTAAATCAATTCGCAACCTGCAAGAATATGTAATATAAAGGAATTTCTACCATAAAAATGTATGCGGAAATACAGAATTTCGGAGAACTGTGCCGTTTAAAATCGTTCAAATCAAAACTGGTTTGATTCAGACGAAGTGCTGTCCACGCACGAACAATCGCGCACCTTCCCGAAATTTCTTTCCGATCTTCTGTACAAACCGCTACTGTGTACTACACCTATAGGTACTGGGTTTTACCGGAAACGCTAACGAACTTTTCGTGCTATATTACCGAAATCTTTCGGGCCGATCTGGTTAGAGAGGCCTTTATCGTCAAAGTTGCTCGTCAGGAAAGTGTATATTGACTCAAAAACTTGGATTATTCTCAAAATGATCCAAACGTCAAAAACTAAAATCCAACTAAATATCCCTATCTTCAGATTGTAAAGAATAAATACATTTTTTATCCGATCGGACGAAAAACTATACCTTTCCGATATGTTTTCTCACCGCAGAAGTCATGATTCCAGTTTGTCGTATTCGTTGCTTGGTAACATGCAATAATTGTACGTACAACATTTTCGTCCTAGGCCGGAAATATAACATTCCCGGCCTAGGCCGGGAATATAACATTTCTGTCATATTTAAACACCTTGTTTGTCAGATCTGACGTTTATCAAAAGCAAGATTTAGCTGTCGTGTCCCTAGTTACGTAATAAACTCCAAAATTCAAAACTTGATATTATGTTCAGTTTAAATTTAAAACACCGTTTT
>JAEQML010073143.1:0-15118 GCA_016904865.1 Pissodes strobi
ACTGCATCAGAGGCATGCATGAAAAAAATTGAGATAATTTTCTCAAAAGCAGATTGTTGTATCATTTGTCTTAATGGCTGACCAAATCATTTGTAGACTTTGAATAACTATGAGTGTGTAAAGTTTTAGTTAAATAACCCCTACTATTCTGGAAGTACAATGAAAAATTATATATTTTTTGATCCTGTATAGAGAAAACAGAGCCATTGATGGACCACTTTTTGTCTTAAAAAATCAATCAAATTTTAATTTCATAAAGTTTGTTTAGATCAAGGTTTAGATACTTAATGAGTATCTTGTACAGATAAGTTTTTGAGATTTGTGGTTCTCACGATAGGGAGGATCAATTCTAATTGAAGCCTATTCTGACTTGTAGCCTATGTAAAGAGGTCATTTACATATAACATCCATCCAATCATATGATCTAGAGCATCTTCATCATCCTTTTTTTTTTGTCAGCCATCATCTGCTCTTCCTAGAAGGAAATCTTTTCCCCTGGAAATCCCAATATGTATATGCAGTGGCAGAATGGTTTATTTGCTTGATCTACATGATGCAAATTCCACTAAGTATCTGTAGATCCTATATTATAAACCTCTGAAATGTGATTTGATCTCCTACTGAATTGTAATGCTCTTTATTTCCAACAGGCAAACGCCCAATTACAGGAAATTCACATACAAATTAAGAAGTAATTCACAAAAATATTGTTATAAAAGAATAGTTATAATTAAAATAAACTAACAAACTAAGCTAAGGCTAAAAATAAGGAATGTAGAGAAACAAAACTGATCAAGAACTGTACAAATAACGGAAAGTAAGTTAGGAAAAACTAAATCAAATCAAATCAAATATTGCTTTATTGTTTTAACATAAAATGTTTTTAACAAAGCCATACCTAATAATAAAACATACATAATAATTATAAGCCTAATAAAGCAAATAGAATAAAAAAAATATCTATAAAGTAGGATTTGAAGTGCAAAAAGGCATGTTTAAAGATCAAAAGTCCAAAACAAAAAAATCAGACAAACTTAAAAATACTTAACATACTTTACAACAGATATTTTTAAAAGGACAGAAAATTTAAGAACAATGTAAAGTTTAAATTTAAATATAAATAATGTCAATTGTCAACACATAGGTATGTAATAGATACAAATGGACTTACAGCAACAGACAAAACTAGTAACAAGTTAAAAAAATAAAAATATACACAAAGCAAATGCTGCATCACATGTCATTATCACAGTATACCCGTCATAGTGCATCCTCGAGGAATTCCAGGACGCTGTAATAAGCTTTCTCAATTAGCAGCCTCTTTAGATGTCTTTTGAATACCTTGAGGGATGCTGAACTTTTGATGTAAGGTGGGAGGTGGTTAAAGATGTTTATACTTTCGTAGAAGATTGAGCGCCTCATCAGTGCTGAAGTAGGCTGGGGAAGACAGAAAATCCTGTTATTCCTGCTTGGATACCGGGAGCTTCTCATCGTGAACATCGACTGGTATTTAAAGACAATACAAGCAGTCTCGAGGATATACAAAGATGGAAGAGTTAATATTTTTTCTTGACAAAAAAAGGTCGACACGGGTCTCGGGGACCTAAAAAAGAAAATAAACTAAAATAAGAAGTGACACAGAAGAAGGCAATGAAAACAAGAGAAATACAGATGAAAAATGAAGATGAAAGGTGGGATACCAGACACCTTATGCAGATGTTTCAGGACGTTAGACAAGCTGCTGGTATGTAGGTATATCACAGGCGTTAGATAAAAGATTGAAATTTTTGCACATGCGTTGTGATTGGGGCTCTGGTATAGCATATTAGATCTCGCCAATCTCAGAGTGAACGCGGGTTTGCTGTCTAGTTGCTAAACGCGGTACATGAAATCGCATACTCTTCAAAAGAAAGGGACAATCGATCACATACATCATGGAGAAGCTTATAAAGGAATGTCACCGATTGTGAGTCTCTGCGTGCAAACAGTGACTGTTCCCCGAATCTGGACAACAAAAGGTTATGATCAAACCTTCTGCCTGGGTAGATACCGTCCTCTCTGAACATAAGATACTTGAGAAATCGCATATGCACAGCCTCAACCAAATCAATGTGGCAATCGTACAACAGACACCACACAAGTGGCCCATAATCCAGCCTTGTTCTAACAATGGAGTAATAAGGCAGTGTGATGACAAAGATGTTGATAAACTGTTTACAATTTCTAATGACGCACCAGCCACCATATGCTGTATATGAGGAATAAATTTAAATTTCTCGTCAAACACTATGCCAAAAGATCCCTGACAGTTGACAATCTATCCAAGACAGTGCCACTAATGGAATAGATGAAGACGATAGGACTTTTTATTCCATGATAGGTAATGACACTACATTTTGGGACATTCAGATCAAGTCTGCTGGTTGTGCGCCACTCGCTAACAGCGTCAACATTAGCCTGCAAGAGAAGACAGTCAAAGGTGTCGTCAGCTTGAAACAGTCAATCTTGCTAATCATATCGTCAACAAATATATTGAATAGAAGGGGTTGGAACCCTGAGGTTTTCCCAATGTTTGGATAGATGTGCCAGATCTAAATCCCTCAATCTCAACAAACTGCCTTCGATCCAAAAGATATGATTTTAGGAGTGCGATGAACCAAATAGACTGTATGTCTTTTGTAATAATACATAATTATCCATCAGATCAAATGCTTTATGGAAGTCCGTGTAGATAGACTTGGCCCCTATCATTGAGAGCCTCCCAGACCCAGTGTGAGAGACACAAATTAGAAATACACGACCTTTTTGAGAAAAGTCCGTGTTGCTCAACAGAAGGTTCTTATCTTGAAGAAGATTAATTTGTGCAGGATAATCTGGAATATTTTTGAGTGGGAAGTTACATAGGATGGAGATAGGACGATAATTCTCAATAACCGTTGGATCGCCCTTCTTTTTTTGTAGAAGAAATTTGCCATATTTCAGCCCCATTTGTTTATAACATGTCAATCGGTCAATCATGATTTAGGAAATCAAAGTCAAAGGCAAAATCTCTTTAATTAAAAAGAAATTATAATTACAAAATCACACACATTTTGCATACACAAATCAGTTTAAAACGAACCTACTAACATCAACATATTATACAAAAAAAAATAACCAATATATTAAATACAGCTAAAAATTGTGTTTTTATAAGGTTCTACATTCAAAATAATGTCTAAAATAGACTTTTCAAATGCTTGAAACTAATCTCACACCTTAAATAATGGAGCTTACACATGCATATGCCAGACTTCTCTCAGTACTACGGAGCCTGTGAGCTGGTATGTTTAGGCGTATGCCAGCATTTCTGGTGTTAAATTGATGCTGGATCCCTAATTTCGAAAACCAGTATATATATTTGATGACCAGGCACTCATATACATTATAACCTTTAGTCCATATTAAAAGTATTTATGTTTTAAACCTAAGAGTATGTGCACAGCTCTCTTCCATCCCAGAATATAACCCCAAACTGATGCACCGAGTGAATGTTTGTAAAACAAACTGCTCTTAGACTGCCAGAATTGAAATATCTTGATAATACTCCGGATAAGTAAGATGCCGAGCTGATCCTTCTGCAAACATGAGAAATCTATTCCACCCAGTCCAGGTGCTGGTCTATATGAATTTTCAAAAAATTCGCCCTCCAGGTCAAGTTCACACTTGAGAACCAACCTCTGGAATATCACTGTTTATAATATACAGTAATGAGTTCTCTTTGTTTTAAAAAAATCCAAATCCCTGCAATTTGCAGATGATAAAACATACTATAATAATTCTCATGTCAACATTGATCAGGCCAACTTAACCAGTGCAGAATCAACCAACTGAGCAAAAGACTGGTTTGAATCAAATAGGTTAGCACTTAACATACATAAAACAGTTAACGTTAATTTTACATTAAAAAAGGATTTTGGCGAGGGTGAAACTACCGAAACTAAATTTTTAGGAATTACATTGGACCACAAATTATCATTTAAAACACACAACACAATCCTGGCTTCTAAACTTTCGAGTATTATTTTTCTATTACGAAAAATAATGGAATATGCTACAACTGATATGGGTCGCAATGCCTACATTGGTCTATTCCAGAGCACTATGACATATGGGTTAATTGCATGGGGAAATAGTACAGATTGGCACACAGTATTCAGACAACAAAAAAAAGCTATAAGGATCATAGCAAAGTTGGGTTTTTTGGAAACATGTAAACCAGATTTCAAGTTGTTAACAATCCTAACTCTGCCAGCCCTTTACATATTTGAACTACTGACCTTTGCAAAAACAAATAGCCAAAACCAAATAGTCCATTCAAGTCTAAGTGATCATAATACAAGAAATAAACATCAATGTTATACCTCAACACAGACTTACAGCAACTCAAAAACAATTTCCGATCTTATCTCTTAAAATGTTAAACAGTATCCCAATGGAGATAAGAAATGTACCAGATCACAAATTTAAGAAAATTATAAAAGAAAAGCTATTAAACCTGAGCCCTTATGATATACAGGGTTTTTTTTTACATAAATTGGAACTACTGTGCTTGAGCTGGATGCCAATTGTGCCTAATGATGGAGCAGGCGGTGCAGAATATGCTTTTCTATTGTTCGTTCTATCCATTCTCGCTCTATTCTGTTTCCTATTGAGCCTCTACTAGTTTATGTTATATTATCAAATCATGAGGTGATAAATGAATGTATGTATTTTGTCTTGATTTTAATTGTATTTTAATTTTATTTTAAACACTCCTTTTAACTTCCATGTTGTTTGATGTAAAAAATGTGTTATTTGATTAAGTTTCATATACGAGTATATTAACTATAAGTAGTATGTGTAGATTTAGTATATTTTGTAGATAGATTTAGTACATTTCCTGTGACGATGCTAAAACATTCCATTGTTAATTAAGCAAATAAAGATATATTGATTGATTGATTGATTGATTGATCACTGTTTCTTTGTTTTGCTCGAAAACACAATCGATCAGGAACAGTTTATCACAAATCACCCCTTCTCCAAGCAAACATTACAGACATTCAGTAGGTCATACAGGGTCGATCTGTGGATAAGTATATTCCTGTCATCAGCAAAATTCACCAGGTGAGAGCCAGGTTATTAACATAAGAAAGCAAGAGGTTCCCTAACGTCCTACTGTGGAATGCCAAATTTGCAGATAACCTTTAGAAATCTAGCTTAGCAGTCATTTTGAAAATGCACCTTTCTATGGCATCAAGTAGCCTTCTAGCCCTTCCACTTCATTTCTCTATCTGCTTCTCATTAGTGAATAGTGATCTATGCAGTTCTCTGAGTCTAATCTCTGTAACATATTCGACTTGATTTATGAGGATATCTACCTGTGTGTGGTGTTTCCAGAAGTCTGTTCTGGAAGTTTTGCAGATTATTATAATTTGAATTGAAACAGACACTTTCGTATTTCATGGAAATAATTGCAAAGCACTTTTGGCTTACATCAGTGCCTATCTGAAAACAAAGCAAACCTATATAATGTCGGAAGATTCTAATGCTGTTCTGTAATAGTTCTTATTGATGCACTCATTCTTGGATTTCGTAGTGGAAGCAGTACAACATCAGCTGTTACAGATATGATTACCAACCTATTACGCCAAATTGATAAAGGTAATAATTGTGTACTCGTTTCGCTAGATCTTAAAAAAGCCTTTGATACTGTGGATCATTCTGTATTACTGTCTACATTGGAAGATGCTGGAATAACTGGTACTGCCTTGTCATGGTTCAGGGATTATTTAAGTGGTCGTACTCCAGTTGTGACTGTAGGGGATGCAGTGAGTGGTATGGCTGATATAGTGAATGGTGTTCCTCAAGGATCTATCCTGGGACCTACATTGTTCTTGACATATATTAACTCTGTAGCACAATTACCTCTCACCGGACATTTGCAGTTATATGCTGATGATACGTGCATTGTTTATTATGGAAAAGTGCCTGTAGAGACTAAACTAATTATAGAGAAATTCTTGAGTGGTTAAAGTTCTACAAACTAACTTTGAATAGTGAAAAATCAAATTTTTTGGTCATATCAAAAAAGACAGAATGGAATCGAATGCAAATAAATATGGGAAATATACTGTTAATCAAATCAGACAGCATTAAATATCTTGGATTGCATATAGATTCCAAGCTCAGTTGGGAACAGCACATTAACCACTTCTGTAAAAAAAATACTCCTGCTGTTGGAGTTCTTGGCCGAATTGGCAATTACCTCCCAATTTTTCACAGAAAAGCACTTTATCATTCACTAATTGGCTCACGTCTTTCATATTTGACACTGATTTGGAGCAAAGCTGCTCAAATTAAATTAAAACCTTTAAATGTTTTACAAAATCGAGCTGTTAGAAAAATATTTAATCCTTTTCGGTATCCTACCCATCTATTATATCGACCAAATAGAATCTTGGATATTCAATCTCTGTCCACATATCAGTCAAGCGTCTTGATCCATAATCATTCTGTACATAGAATCCATTCATCATTAGAACTTGTGTCATATAATGACATTCATAATTATAACACCCGCAATAATACCCACTTTATAACCACAGCCATACGTACATCAACTGGTGCTAAAAGTATTCTCTCGGATGGCTTAATACAGTACAATAATCTCCCGCAGCAACTGAAAACATTGACAAGTGAACGTTTCAAGTCATCCCTCAAGAGATATCTTAGTGAAATGCTGTGATTGATATTTCCTTAACATGATTTTGTGGTGTTTTTTTTTTGGCTATGTGATAATTGATGTATTATTGTTATTAATTACTTGTTTTTGTATATATTTTTTTCTAACTTTTCTCTTATGTAAGTAAATGTTTATTGTAAGACCCGCATAGCATATTAATGCTCTGGGTCTAGATATATTTTCTCTTTTCTTTAATAAATCATTGAACCTTATTAATGTATTTATGTTGGGTTGTGCAGTTCTTAGGGTTGCTTCCATGTGTTTCATTATCGAGGCAGGTGTCATCCTTTTTAAAATTTTATAAGCAAATAGTTGTTAATAGCTGAGAGAGGATCAATTTATGTAATTAGTAAACAATGCTTTAGCGAAAACAAATTGTTTCTATCATTCAGGTAGTGCTGTGCTTTTATATTTGCTTTGCTATCTTCTTTCGCAGCTTTCTAAAGCAAATCCTTAAATTTTTTCTATATTCTTCTTGTTTCAAAAAATGTTAAGCCAGCCCTGTCCTTGTTTTTCTTTTTGAAGCCAGGTTTATGTCGTTTTTTTTTAATTAGATTTTCATTGTGACAAGTCTTGTATCTTCCACAGAAATTGCTTGCTATCTCTTACTATTTATAGTAACATTAGGCATAGTAAACTCAGTAAATTTTAGCTTTGAGGCACTAGGCACTTTGAAAGGCTTCTTGACAGCATTTAATACAATTTTATAAAACAAACTTACTCTTAGGTCTGTGTCCTGATGACAATGCTTTATGTAGGTACCATCGTGTATCAATTTTAAATCAAACAAGGGCTCACTTTTGCTTGCCTGCTGGCATTTCATTTGTCAATTTTAAATATATTTCTGTTTAGTGCTTTCATTCATGATTCGAGAATTTCTTTGATGACTATATTTATACTATTTGACATGATCCATGAGTCCAAGTTAAAATTGACAATTGAAAGGTTAACATCTACTTACTTTTAAATAAATACAATTTTTTAAGCTGTATTTGATCCCATCTCAGCAGAGCAAAGCTTCATATTATAGCTTTTCAGAATATTTCAATTATTTGAAGGAGCAATGTAGAATTATTTTCTCAAAATTTGTTAATAATAATTCTTTGTTCCTTCCTTAAGTATACCCAAACATGTTCCTGATTTTACTCAAACAAAGATGTGAATTTCAGTGTGATGTTTACATAAAGGTCTTTCCAATAAAGTTACCTAGACCATTCACCAAAACAATCGTCTTTGACCAAAAAAACCATGTTCGATTGCTTTTCATGAACAGAGTGGCCCAATCCGAAAAGTACTTTGAATTTCGTGTAATGTAAATGCACCTTTACACGTGGCTCGACGGTGACGTCAGATTTATAGGCGTAGTTAGACTAGTATTATGTTACCAGTCAAGTCCGACGCTTGGTAATACTTAGATTTGTATAAGTAAATCTCACATTCCCAATAAATAAATTAAAACTAACCCAAATTTATACTAATCGTTTCAAAATTCAAAAATCGTTTATTGTCCATTTTACAATAGGTATTTGCATTAGACACGTCACTAAAAATATATATTAAAATCAGGTAGATTAAAATTGTCAAATAAAATTACAAATACAAAAATCAAATCACATTACAAACGCACAATTATATATCGGTTACATAAAGAACAACAGCAATAAACAAATGCATCTACATTACACAAGCAGCACACTCAAGCTTTACTGAGAAACGATTCAAACTCACACACATCATAGAAGACATTATCCACAAGCATCCCTTTAATTTTTCTTTTAAATAGATTAATGCTAGCCAATTTTAATTCCACAGGAAGCAGGTTGTAGAGTTTTATTCCCTGATAGAATGGACTATTTAGATATTCACTGCTATGTGGAACATCTGGTCTGAATAAATTTTTACAGAGATTATATTCCTGGTTAGTAGATGTAGATGGATAATGTTTCTACACTTATGAATGTCCAATAGAATTTTATAAATATAACACCCTGGCAAGGTCATAATTTTGCTATCCCTGAAACAATTTCTGCATGCTGCCCGCGGGGCAAGCCTGTGGATTATTCGGATACATCTTTTTTGAGCCCTAAATATCCGAATACTTAGGCCAGAACTGTACAGCATAGATCATTTTTGAATGGAAGTAGCTATAATATACACACTTTAGAATGGAAATTATCTCTCTCAAACATCTAATAGTGTAACATATAGAATTTAATTTTAGGTTAAGGTTTCTTAAATGAGTGCTGAAAGTCAATTTAGAGTCTACAATGAGACCCAATATTTTAGTTTCGAACTTTGATTAATCCTAGGAATGGCTCCCACTTGACTAACAGCGACATGACGGACACATACTTATTATTTCGAACTTTTCCTAACATGTGTTTTTCAAACCTAAATTCAATAATGTATTATTGAATTACATTTATGAGTTCATAATACGTTATATGTTGAAACTCTATTTTGATGTTGCATGAATATTTTAGGTATACAGTATTGTGGAAATTCATAAAAGGTCTCATAACTGTCAAATTTTTTAATCATATTCAATATTCGGGACTATTCGGTAATGATCTGACCTTTTGGGAAATTCAACATACTATAATACTATAACTAATGAACATGATTTGAAACACACTAAATACCCACATATTGATAAATGAAAGTCATATCAGTCACTCCCTAGTCTTCATAGATATAGTTATAATACTGCAAAGTTCACCATATTTGACACATTGCACTCATTTATTGTAGCTCTCGTCTCTGTACGAAGTCAAGCCCCCGATATCGAAGGCCAAAATGACCGCCCTAACGAGAGGCGCGATCAAGGCCATCAAATTCTACAAGCACGTGGTGCAGAGCGTGGAGAAATTCATCCTCAAATGCAAGCCGGAATACAAAGTGCCCGGCCTCTATGTGATCGACTCGATAGTGAGACAGTCCCGGCATCAGTTCGGTCCTGATAAAGACGTGTTCGCGCCGAGGTTCTCTAAGAATTTGCAACAGACGTTTGTCAATCTGTTTAAATGTCCTCCGGAAGATAAGGTAGGCACCCTGGAGTCAATCGAAGAAAATTGACATCAAGTAATGATTGTAATTATTTTAACAAAATTTGTTTTACAGAGTAAAATCATCAGAGTTTTAAACTTGTGGCAAAAGAATCAAGTGTTTCCCCCCGAAGCGATTCAGCCATTGTTCGATCTAGCCGATCCGAACAACCCGATTCATCAGCTTGTTAACCAACAACAGCAGCAGAGTACTCCCGTACAGCAAACGAACGGATCTCAATCGCAGGTTATCAAAGGTTGGTAAAGTAGACGTTACGTAAATCAAAAGATTTCCATGCAATGTGCCAATGACTACTGAACTGGACTGGAGAAGAACTGGAAAGCGGTAGCATAATCCGTCTTTAATAATCACCTTTTCGCGTTTGAGATTTCGAGCCTACAACACCTGCATTTAGTGGCCAATGGGGGAAGGGGGGGGGAAGGGTCAGTTGATTGGATGATCTAAATTTAGGGTATATAAAATAAATTAAAAAATTAAACATTTTGGAAGTGCAAGATATATGGATTCAAAAGAGCTTAATAGTAAAGCTAAATATAATAGTTGAGAGGGAAAAAGCAATTGTTGCTCTAATCTTATAAAGTTGTATCTAATTTTTTTTAAAGGAACTTTATATTTGGAATCTTTACTTTTAATATGGTTTGTATCAGTAGATGACGGCAAAAGCTTTTTTATGTATTTTGGTAATGTTGGTGAGAAATTTAAGTCGTTTTCCCTCCAATTGAAGCAATATTTATATATTCGTCCTTTCTTTGACACGTTTATGCGCTTTATTGTTACAGAACTTGTTTTTACCCTTGAAGTGTTTTTTTCCCTATTTGAAGCATTATTTAGTATTCCTCTATATCCAACTTAAAACAGAGATTTCTTCAATATTCGCATGATGGTGTTGTGCCTTGGGAGCATAGGTCAGATAGCTAGGACTTACTGAGAATTGAATTCTTTTCCAGCTCAATGAAATACTCTTATAAGTTTGATCCAAATAGCAAGGCACTCCGGAATGATCAGCTTCTTGCTTAAAAATGTATGTCTCTTGCAAAAGTGCAAGTATTAGGGTGAATCAAACAAATAAATGCTGACGATTTATGTATTTTAAAATTTTACGGTATGTTTCAAACTTATGCAAAAAAATGGGGTTTTACGCTTTTTACCCCCGGACAGCGGAAAAGGCTCCAGAGACCGTGGTATATCTAGCCAATTCATAGTAAGTTCCATATATTATGATTATAAAAGTTATATCTACAAAAAATTCTGGCACGTAGATGCCTAGTTAGTGCGTAGGGCTAGATTTTATGCCCCGAAATATCGGTTGATTCCAAGAATCCCTGTATACGTATTACTACAATGTTCTTTGATGATAATACAGAAAATATGGGGCCATAATATTGTATGCCATTAGAGCTACATGCAGTAGAACTCAAAGCAGCACGAGTGTATTCTTAAATCATAAAATCTGAGTAAGATAGTAAAAATTAATATTTGTGTCTCCAATGAGAAAACGTGAGCGTGATGAAGCTTGAGACAGAATAGTGTCCAGCCTCTTCAATAATTTCCGAATATAAGCCGAGTTTGCCAATATTTAAGATAAAATTGTCAATATTTAAGATACAGTAGATCATCCATTAATCTACAGACAATGCATTCTCTGTTTTAAGTTGGAAATGTATTTATAAATATGCAGTGTGCTCTACCTAAGATGGACGCAAGTAAATATCTAGGTTTTTATGTTATAGATTTGCTTTATGTTGGATTCGAAGGCATACATTTTAATCCGGATGATGGGCTTAGATTGTTATCGCAAGTTCAGTGAATATGTTTGTAAACCCATATTGGGCATACATTAATCCAAAAATACTGCACGCTCTTATTCTACAGCATCCTTAAACCAATTTGCAATAAAATTCAATACAATTAAAAGGCAGTCGATAGTTGAAATTAGATTAAACTGTAAAACATTTGAAATTCAAAATATGAACTTCCTAGTAAGACATAGTCAGGTAGATATTTGTCCTTCAACACGTCGATCAGAATTGATCTTTTGTGTATACCCTTCTATTTTACCCGAAAATTCCTAACTCTTTCTAGAACCTCAGAAAATTTCGGGGGTTGAACTTTTGTAGATCTCCAGCCACAAGGGCAATTTTGAGTCGCAGAGTAAGTGCTCTGACGTTTCAGCCATAGTTTGGCAGAATCTGCCTTGTTCGTCAGTGGTTTTCCCCATTTTCTTGAGGTGATACATCCAGGAGCCATATCCAGTGAGGAGGTCTACGACCAGTTTTATCTAATTTTTTTTTTGTGGCTTGAGAAGCTTTTTTGTGTAGTTAGGCGAGTGAGAGATGAGTCTTTTGGCCTGTCTCTGCCCAGGTGCATTGGCCCAATGTGTCTCCGACTTTTTTCCCAATTTCTGAGTTCATTCATTACGTGTCCACAGAATGGTTCAGGCCCGCAAAAGGCAGTCTGTGCACCATTCCGTGCGAGCTGGTCAGCGGCTTCGTTGCCTTCCACACTCTTGTGCCCTGGTACCCACATTAGGGTGAGTCTGTTTCTGTTTGCCACTTGATCTGCAGCCATCCGACAATCCCACACTAGCCGGGAGTTGATTCTGCTAGATGCTTCGCGTAGGAAAGATGGGAGTGAAATAGAGCATAATAAGCTGTTCATAAAACCTCTTTCGAAACACCGGCTCTCAAGCTGCGCAAAAAGTATAAGTTCTTACTCAGCTTGCCAGCCTTTGCCCCAATATGTGCACCCCACTGTAGCCCCGAATCCAGGTATACACCCAAAAACTTCACTGATTCCCCACCCTGGCCTGCCTCTGTAAGGTCTCGCATGGAAAAGACAATTCTTTTTGTTTTATCCTTGTTAAGAAGCAATTTGTTTGAACAGAACCACTTTTCTGCCCTGTCCTGAGCCTCTAATGAGCCATTCCATGATTTTTCGAGGCTATCTGCAGTGAAGGACATGGTTGTGCCATCAGCAAAGAGATGGAACCCTTCTTTGAGGACATCCCTGGACTGTGACGGCTGTTTCTCCAATGATCGCGGTGACTTCACGGCTGGTTAGCATGGATTTTATCCACTTTGTAGTGGTTGGTTTCCCTTCTCTGCGGGTTGTGGCGCGCTGAATGGATTCATGTGAGGTGTTGTCAAATGCAGCAAGACCTTAAATAGATACAATAATCAGTGTTCTATATGGCCTTCTTTTCAGGAGGTTTGAGTGCACATAAAGAGAATTTTTCAAAGTAGCAGCTTCAATTTTCTTCTGAAGATTGCCAAGATTTTGGCGCTCCTCTGAGCGCACTTGATGAATTGTTAAAATCTTTTAGACGTGCCTAATAAGATGGACTTTTCATATGGACCTTGAAGTGGAATATACGTGTGACTCTCTGCTGAAAGCTTACATTGCACATTTCAAAATGATATTCCCTCTAGATACATTTAGCCCCATAAGATAATATTTTAATTAAAATTTCCGTAGCGATCTAGGGACCAATTCCTATGACCTGGATTAAAATGTATATCTTGAATTTGCTTCCAGATAAAAATGAACGCAGTCGACTGTTAAGAGTCTAGATATGTAGGGGGTGACCGTCTTAAGCTGGACACACTGTATAATTATCATTGATCATTTGTTTGATATATTATTCATTCAAAATACTTTCAATATGGACTAAATTTGGCGCCAGGGCATGGTAGCACTCCTTGGCTGGTTAAAGCTTTACATTACTGTCTTTGTATTTAGTTAGTTATTCATTCATTGATTTAGCATCCAGCTAATACAGTATATTACCAGTATAATTAAAATTAACATTAAATACTACGTCAATTAAAACATAAAATCCAATATAATGAAAAATGTAAAAATTATAGAACAAAATACATACAAACAAAATAAAGAGCAATAAACAAATATGAAAATTTTACATATAACACCCTATGAACAAACAATAGTAAAATATACCTCAGTGAAACAATACATAGTCATATAAACTGCAACAATAAAACATTATGCAATTTGTATCATTCTCACTCTAGCTTTCAAATCACAAAATGTGAAGTGTGAATTAAGGCTTTCTAAATGTTTTATTTCTACTGGAATAGAATTAAAGTCAAGTAAGCCTTTATGATATAAAGAATTTTCTATGCTCCTATTTTTCAATGTCACGTCAAAATTGGATTTGTTTCTTGTTGGATAAGGGTGAACAGATTCATTAGTTATTATTTTATCAGTCAAATAAGTTGGAGTTAGTCCATTTTTAATTTTATACACAAGTATCATAACTTGGTATTTTATAAATTTATCCACAGGGAGCCAGTTTAATTTATTATACTACTTATAGGAGTTTCCCTTTTTTTATTCAAAATTAGACGCATTGCCCTGTTTTGTAATTTCTGTAACCTGTTTATTTCATTTTTATTCGCTGTGTACAGTATGGTAGAACTATAACGTAAATGGGGTAAAACTAAAGTATTGAAAGAAAATAGTTGTTTTGGACCACTGTGTTAAATATCCCGATAGTCTTGACAAAAAGTTTATATTTTTACTAATTTTTTCAATAACAAAAAGAATATGTTCTTTAAACGTGAGATACTCATCAATGACAAAGCCAAGATACTTGATATGATCTATTTTTTCAATTATTTATTTGTCTATTTTTAATTTAAGTTAAGATATTAATAAGGATAAATTTGCTTCGATTTTACGACCTATCCCTGGATTTCAAACCCAAACTAGCAACTTGATTTGGTAATTAATTTTGTCATATTACTGGCATTCAAATTTTGATAAATTAATGATCTATTATTTTAATGTCTTTCTGTCGAACATTTTGTATCGAACTAATTTAGTATAACTACTTATATTTCACTATATTTATGGCCAATTGAAAGCTCCTTTACCAGGCATTTTTTAACATTAAAAAACATCTAGTCCAATATTGAAAGTATTTATGTCGAGCGAAATAAGCACGGTTTTGATAAAAAAAAAAGTGGGGCCGTGCTCGTTTTGCATTTGTATCACCATCCACAATCCGTAACCCCCCCAGTCAAAATATGAAAAGGTAAGGTGGAATTCGGAACTGAGAACTCTGGGATCTCCTTTGACTGGGGCTCACCTGATGGGTAAGTCGCTAGGTTATGGGGTATGGGCAACATGGAAATCGCATTTTGTAAAATGTAATAAGTTTGCGAATTGCGTATACGTTCCCAACTTGGCGGAACTGGTTAAAATGCAGGCCGTATAATTTTAATAATAGACGTTATTCTCTAAAATAAAATATATAAAAAAAAA
>JAEQML010073144.1:0-15118 GCA_016904865.1 Pissodes strobi
TAGACAAACTAATTTAGTGGACAAAATTAGATATTGGAAAACTATTATATACACGCTAGGTTTTATCCTTTATAAGCCGAAGTTCAGCAGTTTGGCCATAGATGGAACATACGACAACAACTTTTATTTTATTGGTACTGCATATTAAAATATTACTTGTACCATCGGCGCTTACAGTTGGTCGATGTTGGTACTAGATTCAGTTCATCCAAAACGAGTAAAAGTTTTCACTAAAGAGAAGTCCGTAAATCAGAGTAGATGCCACAGATGGCGACTTCCATTTTCGAAGAATTGAGTCGACTTGGAGATCATCCCTTTGAATTTCTGTGAGAGAGACGCATAATTTTTAATGAATGGCGGTAATACTGAAAATCAACAATTATAGTATTTTTTTAATAGTATGCTTAAAATTTTGTTGAATCTTTTGTTTTGTCTTTATTGTTTCACTTATTATCATATCGAACTGTGGGTTGTTTTAAATTAAATGTTTAGAATTTTAGATTCATGTTTAATAGTTTTGAGATAAGCAACGTCAAACTGATTTTTTGAAGATTAATCATTTAGTTCATATTACAAAGAAGCGTATATGCTTCATCGTTTTATAATAATAGTAGATATCTTATAAATATAAATTTACAAATATTAAAAACATTTTGAAAATAATGTACTTGGGCCTCATTATTTCTACATGTTTTATCAAAGTAAAATACAAAAGTGTGTTTAAAAGTATACTTATTTATGGATTTGAGGTAGAGTTTTGAGCTCACTCCATTCTTTATTAACTAAAGATTCCTAAACTTTTTAAATAAGTTTTCGTCCGTTCTTTGATGTGTCTTATTCATCTCTTTTATAAAAAAATATTAAGATTCCTTTTACGCAAAAAAATATTGGTAAATAAATCTGTGCTTAAGTGCAAAAGAATATTCAAGCTCCTCAATATTGCGTTTCTACTGGTAGTAATTTATTAATTTATTAATATATTCGGGCATTCTGAGGTCTGACCATATGCCTAAAAGACTCGCATAATTTTAGGCAAATTTTAGATCGTTAGAAGCCATAAACGAATGTGTAAAGAGTTGGAGTATTCAGTAAATTGAATTTAAGGATAACCATATTAAATACTAGAAATCTTTTATATTACAAGTTAGCATTTATTCTTTAATAGCTGCAGTTCAGCACTTTCGCGATAGATGGAAATATAAGACAAGTTCTTCTGTTTTTAATCTTCTACACTCTAAAAAATTATTGGTACCATCAGCGGGTTAGTATTGGTACTAGATTCAGTTGGCCCAAGACGAGTAGAAGTTTTCACTATAGAGAAGTCAGTGCTTCAGTGCAGATACCATAGATGGCGACTTCCGTTTTCATTTATTTTGAAGATCATGGTTTTGGATTCTTGTGTGAAAAGCATACCGATTTTAATGAGTAATATCGCATTGAGGGCTGCTTGTGTAATAAATATGGGAATTTTAAAATATACTTGGACCTTTTTATTCGTATATGTTCTACCGTTTCAAAATTGAAGAGTTTGTTTTAAAACCTATTTATTTGCGAGGGGTCAAGGTAGAGTTCTAAGCGCACTCGATTCTTTATTTTCTAAAGATTCCAACACTTTGCTTAACAAGTCTTCATGTTTTAAAGTATCTCATGCATCTGTTATACAAAAAATTTATTAGATCTATTTTCCGCCTAAAAGAAATACAATTATTAGTAAATAAATTTGCTCTTAAGTGCAAAATATTGTTTTTAGATTATTTTACTTTTCCTGAATTGTGATATTCTGCTGGCTGTAATTTATTAATTTAACAATTTATTATGGCATTCTGAGGTCTGACGATATACTATGCCTAAAATTCAGGCATAATTTTCGGTCAATTTTAAATTGTTCGAAGCTATAAATGTATGTGTAAAGAGTTGGAGTATTCAGTAAATGGAATTTAAGGATAACCATATTAAATACTAGAAATCTCTTATATTACAAGTTAGCATTCTTTAATAGCTGCAGTTTAGCACTTTCGCGGTAGATGGGAATATAAGACAACAGCTTCTGTTTTTACGCTTCTGTATTCTAAAATATTATTGGTACCATCAGCGCTTATTTGGTTATTATTGGTACTAGGTTCAGTTGGTCCAAGACGCGTAGAAGTTTTCACTATAGAGAAGTGCTTCAGCGCAGATTCCACAAATGGCGACTCCCGTTTTCATTTATTTTGAAGATCATGGTTTTGGACTCCTTGGTAAAAGACATACCATTTTTAGTGAGTAATATCGCATTGAGGGCTGTCTGAAATTTTAAAATTTACTTGGACCTTTTTATTCGTATGATATATTCTATTGATTCAAAATACAAGAGTTTGTTTCAAAACCTATTTATTTTCGAGGGGTCAAGGAAGAGTTCTTAGCGCACTCGATTCTTTATTTTTTAAAGATTCCAACACTTTGTTTAACAAGTCTTTGTTCATGTTTTGAAGACAGCATCTGTTATACAAAAAATTTATTAGATCCATTTTTCGTCAAAATTACAATCAATAAATGTGCTCTTATGTGCAAAAAAATATTTTTAGAATATTTTACTATTCTGCTGGCTGTAATATATTAATTTACCAATTTGTTTTGGCATTCTTAGGGCTGATGGTATATGCCTAACATTCTGGCATCATTTTAGGTATATTTTAGATTGTTAGAAGCTATAAATGAATGTGTAAAGAGTTGGAGTGTTCAGAAAATTGAATTTAAGAAGAACCATATGTAACCATATCCAATACTCCCGCTTGAAGTAATTCTTGTGCGAATGAGGCGGCAATACTGATAATAAACCATTACAGTTTTTTTAGTATATATACAATTTTGGTTTTAATGTCTCCCTTTGTATAATATCGCATTGCGGGCTGTTTATACTCGTAGAATAAATGTGAGACCTTTAGAATAAATGTGCACGTAATAAGTAACGTCAAAGTGATTTGAAGATTAATTGTCTAGTTCGATTTAGAAAGCAGCATATACGTCATCATTTTATAGTAATAGTTCTTAAGTTAACGCACTCCGTCGCTTATTTACTAAAGAGTCCTACACTTTTCAACAAGTGTTTGTTCCTATTTTGGTGTGCCATATGCATCTGATATAAAAATATAATTACTGATAAATTTATTTGCCCTTAAATGCAATAGCAAAAAATATTCTTAGATCCTTTTAATTCAAGCTCTTCAATTTTTCTTTTCTGCTGGCAGTGATTTATTAAATAATTAATTTATTTCGGCATTCTGAGGTCTGAGCATAGGACAACATCCTTTGTTTTAGCGCTACTGCATAGTAAAATATTGGTACCATCGGCGTTCACTTGGTCAGTGCAGTGTTTATACAAAGTTCCCTATAGATAAGTGAATAATTCAGTGTAGATTCCACAGATGGCAACTTCTATTTTGAATTGTCTTGGAGATTATCGTTTTGAATCCCTGTGCGAGAGACAGTATTCACATCGACCATGACTTGCGGTGTTACTGAAAATCAACGATTAATCTTTAGTTTTTATAGTTCACTTACAAGCTTTTGAAAGTGAAGGCTATGCCTATAATAAATATGCGATTCTCATAAAAATTTGAAAGTGTATTTGAGCCTTTTTATTCGAATATGTTTTACAGAAGTAAAATACATGAGTTTTTCAAAATAAAATAACATGTTTTTGGGCTTAAATTAGGGTTCTTAGCGTATTCGATTCTTGTGTTGCGACAATGGGATAATACGCTTTTTGCCCCACTCACTTATTTCCAATTGAAAATGTTAGAAGCAATGTATTTTTCCCCAAGGAAAGGTAGGTTAGCCATCTTCATCGGAGGCACCATCATATATGCTTCAACATCAGCCATCAGTTGATCAGCATGAACAGTATTCGTCTGCATTATATTTATTTGTATTCTTGGACTCTAAAAAAATTACTAATGATAAAGCGACTGGCGTTCTTGTGACCAACCAATTCTCCTAAGAAGTACAATTATCATTCAGATCAATTTTCCTGGAAACTATTTGTTGACCTTCCTTAACCGATAAAAGTCTCTCTCGAAAGATAATATAAGCAAAGTATATGTAAACTAGTAAGTTCACTCAGCGGTAAATCCTTTAATGTAATTCAGCCACATTCTTTTATATCAAGTGATAACTGGAGATGATCGATGCGCTGCGTAAGTGTCCGATTGATTCGCGTGGTTTTCTCTAGTCAGAGATGTATTCAGGAGATTGTATGGACTCGTACCGAAAGACCTACTGATTGCCGGCCGGGTGAAAAATCAAGCGAAACTGAGCAAAGTTGTAAAAATATTTTCATAGAAGGAAATTGAAAAAAAATTTGCTATACGGGGTGTCATTTTTAGGTGATACCACTGTTGCTATCTCAGAAACTAACAAGAATTTACCAACACTGCAAATCGATCATGAAAAGGTATTAATAATGGCAACTTTCTAATTTAATCAACATTGTAGCTTTGACCGTTTCAAAGATAGCAATAATAGTGGATTACCTAAAATATATTTAAAAATATATAATAATATAATACTTCGGAATCTCATTTTTACTACACTTCTTTGGTTTCATGAAAGTGATTTTTCAAGGCCACGTTATGACATGGTTTATGTTTTCGTTTCGCGTTACGGCATTTTTGTATCGTTCATTGGACGACTAACTAAAACTAACCAAATCTATCAAAATTGATTGCACCGTATCGGCACCGGCACCGGTTCAAATGACTACAATAAGCTGAGACTAAGTGAAACTAACCAAAACTTGATTCGACGATTAACCAAAACTAACAAAATCTATTAAAATTGATTTTAATGTATTCTGAAAAGCTTGAAATGATTAAAATAAGTTGAGAATAAGTGTAGCTAACCGAGAGTTGATTGAACTACTAACCCAAACTAACCAAATCTATCAAAATTGATTATAACGTATCGGATGACTAAAAGAATTTAAGACTAAGTGAAACTAACCGAAAGTTTATTGGAAAACTAACATAAACTAAAACAATCTATTAAAATTGATTATAATGTATCGGAACCGCTTTAAATGATTAAAATAATTTAAGAATAAGTGAACTAACGGAAAGTTGGTTCGACCACTAGCCCAAACTAACCAAATCTATTAAAACTGATTATAACGTGTTGGAACCGGTTCAAATGACTAATATATAAGTTAAAACTAAGTGAAACTAACCAAAACTAGATTCGACGATTAACGAGTCTATTAAAATGTATTATAACGTATGGTAACCGGTTCAAATGACTAAAATAAGTTGAGACTAAGTGAAACTAACCGAAATTTGAATCGACAACAAACCCAAACGAACCAAATCTATTAAAATTGATTATAACACATCGGAATCGGTTCAGCTGATTGAAATAGTTAAGACTAAGTGAAACAAACCGAAAGTTGAATCGAGGACTATCCTAAATTAACCAAATCTATTAAAATTGATTATAATGTATCGGAACCGCATTAAATGACTAAAATGACTTAAGAATAAGTGAAACTAACCGAAAGTTGGATCGATAACTAACCCAAACTAACCAAATCTATTAATATTGATTATAACATATTGGAACCGCTTTAAATGATTGAAATAAGTTGAGAAGAAGTGAAACTATCCGAAAGTTGAATCGACGACTGGACCAAAGTAACCAAATCTACTAAAATTGATTATAAAGTATCTGAACCGGTTCTAAAGACTAAAATAGGATGAAACTAGGTGAAACTAACCAAAATTTGATTGTACGACTAACCGGATTAGGTTGGTTAGTTCGGGTTAATCGTCGATTCAACTTTCGGTTAGTTTCACTTAGTCTCAACATATTTCAATCATTTGAACCGGTTCTAAGACGTTATAATCAATTGTAATAGATGTTGTTAGTTGGGTTAGTCACCAAATCAACTTTCGGTTAGTTTCTCTTAGCCTTAATTTATTTTATATATTTGAACCGGTTCCGATAGGTTATAAACAATTTTAATAGATTTGGTTACTTTGGATTAGTCATCCAATCAATCAGCTTCATGTAGTTTCAACTTATTTTAGTCATTTCAACCGGTTCGGATACGTTATAATCAATTTTAATAGGTTTGGTTAGGTTGGGTTAGTTGTTGATTCATCTTTCGGTTAGTTTCACTTATTCTCAACTTACTTTAGATATTTAAAGCGGTTCCGATACGTTATAATAAATCCTAATAGATTTGGTTACTTTGGGCTAGTCGTCCAATCAACTTTCGATTAGCTTCACATAGTTTCAATTTATTTCAGTCATTTGAACCGGTTCCGATAAGTTATAATCAATTTCAATAAATTTGGTCAGTTTGGAGACGACTACAAGTAACTTTCGACTAGCTTCACTTAGTTTCAACTTATCTTAGTCATTTGAACCAGTTCCGATACGTTATAATCTATTTTAATTGGTTTGGTTCGTTTGGGTTAGTCGTTGATTCATCTTTTGGTTAGTTTCACTTATTCTCCACCTATTTTAGTCATTTAAAGCGGTTCCGATACGTTATAATAAATTTCAATAGATTTGGTTAGTTTGAGTCAGTTTGGGGGCGACTGCAAGCAACTTTCGACTAGCTTCACTTAGTTCCAACTTATTTTAGTCATTTGAACCTGTTCCGATACGTTATAATCAATTTTAATAGATTTGGCTAGTTTCAGTTAGTCGTCTATTCAACTTTCGGTTTGTTTCACTTAGTCTCAACTTATTTTAATCATTTGAACCGGTTCCGAGACGTTATAATCAATTTTAATAGATTTGGTTAGTTTGGGTTAGTCGTCCAATCAACGTTCGGTTAGTTTCACTTAGTTTCAACTTATTTTAATCATCTGAATCGATTTCGATACATTATAATCAATTTTAATAGATTTGGATAGTTTGGGTTAGTCGTCGATTCAACTGTCGGTTGGTGTCAGTTATTCTCAACTTATGTTAGTTATATAAAGCGGTTCCGATACGTTATAATGATTTTATTACACTTGGTTAGTTTGGGTTAGTCGTCGATTGAACTTTCGGTTATTTTCACATAGTCTCAACTTTTTTTAATCATTTGAACCGGTTCCGTTACGTTATATTCAAATTTAAGAGATTTATGTTAGTTTGGGTTAGTAGTCCAATCAACTTTCGGTTAGCTTCACTTATTCTCAACTTATTTTAGCCATTTGAATCAGTTCCGATACGTTATAATCAATTTTAATAGATTTGGTTAGTTTGGGTTAGTGTTCAATTAACTCTCGGTTAGTTTCACTTATTCTCAACTTATTTTAGTCATTTGAAACGGTTACAATCCCGACGTCATTATCAATTCTAATAGATGTGGTTAGTTTGGGTTAGTTGTCGATTCAACTTTCGCTTACTTTCACTTATTCTCAACTTATTTTAGTCATTTAAAGCGGTTCCGATACGGTATAGTCAATTTCAATAGATTTGGTTAGTTTGGGTTATTCGTCGATTTAACTTTTGATTAGTTTCACTTTGTCTCAACTTACTTTAATCATTTGAATCGATTCTGATACGTTATAATCAATTTTAATGGATTTGGTTAATTTGGGTTAGTCATCCAAACAACTTTCGTCTAGTTTCATTTAGTCTCAACTTATTTTAGTTATTTGAACCGGTTCCGATATCTTATAATCAATTTTAATAAATTTAGTTAGTTTGGGTTGGTCGTCGAATGAACTTTGGGTTAGTTTGGGTTAGTCGTCCAAACAACTTTCGGCTAGTTTCACTTAGTCTCAACTTATTTTAGTTATTTGAACCGGTTCCGATACGTTATAATCAATTTTAATAGATTTGGTTAGTTTGTGTTTGTCGTCGAATCAACTTTGGGTTAGTTTCACAGTGCCAAATAGTTATTTTTGTTACAAGTACCTAAAATGGAGTTTTTCAGGACGAATCATTGCTGTTTCCGGACGAGGCGTTAGCCGAGTCCGGAATAGCAGATGAGTCCTGAAAAACTTCATTTAGGTACGTGTGACAAACACTATTTTTTGTCATACGCTTCCAAAATTTAATTTTTATTTATACGCTTTTTGCAATTCTTCAGAACGCCTAAATTTGCAAATTTACCATAATTTTTGAAATCATAATATACGACAAAGTTAGCTTAGAATTTGATATCGTAGCAACTTTTTGACAATTTTGTCATGTCATTCGAAATTTGACATTTAGACATATTCAGGAATTTTGGAATAGTCCGTAAAAGTTGCCATGACGACTTTTAGGGACTAGGCCTAAAAAGAATCATTTTACGGACTCAAATGAGTCCGTAAAATAACTATTTTTGGGAGCGTATGACAAAAATATATTTAATATTTACAAAGCATTCCATTATGGTTATATAATATGTACTTATAAAAAAATCTGACACATAGACGATTTTTCCGGCCTTGTCGACTCCTTCACCTAATTTTATGAACATCTCTATTCACTAATCCGACTATAGATGTTTCCTATTTGCCTTTGTATTTTTCATTGCTTCGTATATATTTCCACCGAAGTCCAAATAAAATATTAAAATAGAAATAAAATTAATGATTTTCACAAATCCGACTCTGTTCTGAACACTCTGCCTACATACGAACGACTGATTAAACTAAAACGCTCCACATGCTGCCAACAATCTGCGGATTTTCGGCGGCTGGCAGAAAATATTTGGGGGAGTGGAGCTACTAGTTTACATATACTTTGATATAAGTAATACCGTTGATTGAAGAAAAGAAAGATGCGCAAGCTTACGGGTAAAAACGTGACACCAAAAATGTCCAGCTCTTACATGGCGACAAGGAGAAATATCCGCGTTTCGCGCGTTAACGCGCTTCGCCGCGTAAGAGCTGGACATTTTTGGTGTCACGTTTTCACCCGTAAGCTTGCGGATCTATTTGTTCTTCAATCAATGGTAATAGTGGCAACGTGACGCTTGAATCGTCCGAGGGTTATCGCCGCGAAGTAAAATATTGTGAGCGCATTGATGTCACCAAGTCGTTCCACGCGTGCCCATATAAGGATGAGCCTTTATCGTAGTAGAATTTTATTTCCTAGATTGAATAATTTAGAGATAATGTTACGCATAGAATATTTGTAGGTCTTTTACTGTTACGACCTGTATGCCGTCATGCCACGCCTTGGTTGGCGAGCGGGTTATATAGCTCAGATTCGAGATCGATCTACGTTAGGTAAGAAGAGATGATAAAAAAGCACTTTAATTAAAAACAAAAACAACAATGGGAAAACAATAACAGCGTCTATTGGTCAGAAATTTAATGAGTGTACACCATACCCGAATACTTATAGGTATTTGGTCACTTAAGAGTCGTGTTGTGTTTTATTTATAGTTAATTTACACTGCACTGTTAATAACCAGATTCTACTTTTAAAATTATCATGCCCAGAACTTTGGCAAATTTATCGTAGCTTCGACTTTTACTACTATATGTAGGCAACCAAGTCCACGAATATGTGCTCTGCTAAACTCGGGGTTGAGTAGGGAATAAGGTTGCAGGTTAGTACCTTACAAACATAAGCTCCGCAGGTAACTTGTTTAGGTGAGAAACAAAGTCTGCCTAACTGATGGTTTGGTAGCGTATTTATTTAATAAAATGTGCTGATCGTTGCACGTTTAAGGTTTATAAACGCTTGCGTTGACTGCCCGCGCTGTTTATAATTCGTCTTTAATTTTTTCCAAGTTCAAGTACCAGTAAATAAATAAAAACCTTAAGACCCATTTCTACTGCATTTACGAAGCAGATTCAATGCACTCATTTATTTGAAATTATAGTTTTCATCAAAATTATATTACATAAAATTATTATAAGTCATTAGTACGCCATAAAAATTGGCTTATAACGTAAATCTGAATTAGGCAAGTAATGTTAAAATTAAAACACAGTTAGTTAGGAGTTTTCAGTTAATACTAGACATAAGATAAATTTAAGGACACTTTTCTTCTCGTTTCTCTTAACATACTGGACTAGTTTCCCATAGATAGTAATGTTGTAAACGATCATTAGCTCGTCGAAGAGTATCTACACATATTATTCCGTTATTCCGTTACGTTGAAGCAGGACTAAGAAATTTCTAACGATACGTTATTTTCGGTTAAGTTAAAGCAAGACATTAGTATATTATGATGAATACGAAATAAATAACATAATACCTGGCATTGATACAAGCTTCAACATCTAAGTTTTAAATGTTCGTTAAAGAAAGCTATTCGGCCAAAAGAGGCCTAAGATTCCAACATCTAATCTGTTTTTGGTATAACAAATATTAAGAAAATGCCTTCATAACAAATACCTAACTATTTAAAGTGACATCTTAATAATTCTTATTATTATTACACTAAATTGAACGAAATGCAGTCTGCATTCATTTTGTGTTTAAATTGCATTCTGATTCATTATTAGTATGCTAGTTATAACAGGAACATGTACAGACATCTCATTAACACTTTTAGGTAATAAATTAGCAAGAACTTGATGCTGAATACATAATAAGTACAAAGTAAAATGTTTTGCTTTTTATTTTTCGAAACACGACCGCAATAGGAATTTATTTTACCGTGTTACATATCTGATCAATTGAATATCTAAACACCCCTTCTAGTCATTAAAAATATGACGAATATAAAGCAATAGTTTTAAAAATTCGGACATTTTTCTTCCAGTTTTTAAGCCAACTAGCTTTGGAAATGAATACATTTAAACAGATTACTATTCTAATCTATGCTTTCATAGTTTTTGCGAATTGCGAACTTAACGCAAAGGAATCTAGTGATAGTTTAGATGCAGCTGAAACAGAATTGTCAAGTTATTTGAAAAAAATTGAAGACACCCCATCTATACCCATTATAGGAGAGTTCGTTACCCTCGAAAAAAGTGATTTAGTGCCCACTCATGCCACTACTGGAACAGATATAATAGAAAGATGTGCAAGATTTTTAGCTGGTCGCGAATTAAAGATAAAACTGCCAAATAGCGAAGCTAGAGACTTACTTTCAGGTAAAATATTGCAATGGATTTATAAAAACCTTGTTCTGTACAAGTCAGCAATGGTTATACTAATGGTGTTCTTTATTCTTGTTAAAGCTTAGGTAAATACTGCATTAGCTACCTGCTACCCTCTGAATACTTCTTACTTTATGTTCCTATATTTGGTCGAAATATAATGTTTAACATTTTTGTATGGACATTTTCAAATATTACATAGCTAAGCAAGACTTCAATTCTCGAGAACCTTTCGGTAGCGATTTCTACAAACCATATTATACAAATGCAAGCCCTTTGGTATTAAAATTAGTGATTATTTGTGTAAATTTATGGAAATAAGAAGAATAAAATATGTAAATATCTATGAAGATCATAGAAATATATATAGTTATATTCCGTTAATATTTATTTTATAAAGGTACTATTAAGCAAAAATAGAGAAAACATATGTCACCACACAAACATTATTCTCGTAATAAAGACAGCATAAAACTATAAGATATTATAATAAATTAACATCAAACGAAAAAAAAACAAATTAGCTCTTAATGCAGCTATGGTCAACGGTTGAATTTCCTAGTGATGATCTTATTTTGTTTGCAAAGGTATCTGCCAAAGAGAAGGTTTTTTTTCTTGGTTCACACTTCTGGTATACTCAAAATGTGAATATGAATACAAACTAGGCAGTTCACCGTTCTATCAAAAAAATATTTTTTGTTTTCCTAAAAGTATACCAGCTCCAGTTTGAGTTCTGTATGAAAAAGCTAAGCATGACCATAACATTGCTGTGTCTCTTCCAGTTTTTTAGCTATTTATTTAAATCTCCCATAAAATCACAAACAGCAATATCTTCTTTATCATTATCATTAGGTGCTATAATATTCCTATATGGTCCATTTTTTAAAGCAAAATTAACTTTTAATAAAGCTTGGCGTTAGAGTAGAACCCTCGTGAAAACCGCACACTACCCCTTTAAATTAATTTTTGAAAATTATAAAAAAAATCCCGAACACAAGCTGCTTGATTTCATCTGTTTTAAAATATGCTCTTGTTTTAATGTATTCGTAGTGCTTCAAAAAAGCAGTGCACAAGCCAACATTGTTTTTTTTTGTAATATACCATATTTTTTAAGGAATTTCTATTTTCTATTAAATGGTGCAGCTGCATATTTTTTGTATTATATATCAGTATCAAAACTTAACAGTTTTCAAAATGTTTAAGCCTTTAGAATTACGAAATACTGTGATTTTTTCAATGTAATTTAGATACAGGATAAATTTTTATTTTTCAAATATCGTGGCATGGCAAATATAATGAAGAAAAAAATCATGTGTACAGTTCACACGCGGAAGAAGTGAAATCTTCATAAAATGCACCGAGGGACCACCAATCCAATTACTAACCATGCCCGACGTTGCTTAACTTCAGTGATCGGACGAGAACTCCTTTTTACGATTTACTCTTAACAAACATGTAACAACTCTATAACTGTGTTCTATCTCATTCTCTCGGAGGCTACATGCTATAGACCTCATTTTACTGTCGCTTTTACCTTTCATGCATCTCAAGTCACACCCGTACTAAAGAAGTTTTCACTTAAAAAATAAAATGTATAATTTTTAGACTCTGTTAAATGCCCTCTGCATGTCCCTCTTTAACCTCGTCACATTCTAAAATTCTTTTCTGGCATCCGGAGCGTTTATAAATGCTTCGTTCTCATTTTCATTTAAATTTATTATTTCTCCGACAATATTTTTCTGATTTTCTTCAATATTGTTACTTCTTTCTCGATACACTGTCATTTTCAAATAGTCTCAAAGGAAAGTATCTATGGGCGTTAGATCCAGTGAGTTCACGAGCCAGTTGATTATTCCGTATCTACCAATCCACACTTGATAATTATTATGAAGAAAATCTCTTACTGTCAAAATATTATGATGAAGTTCTCCGTCTTATTTCCAAAGTATATTTTGTCGAAAGAGGTTTGAAGTGGTAGTTCATCAATAAAATGTTCAAATTTATTTGACCGGACCTTACGCTCAAAATACCGCACCAAACTTATATTGGCGAAGCTCCTTGAAATGGATCAAATTATAAATACCGGCGGCTTATTGAAATGATTTGGATCCGGATTAAAACTTTCTCTTATAATTTCAACCAATTTATGTCTTCTTCTTTTTTGCTGAACTTACCTAATTTTAACACAGTATTTATTTAAATATCTCTGAACCCTTCCATGGCTAACCCTCTTCTTTCGGGGCCCATGCCAAAATCTATTTAATCTAATAGCATATAACTATATTTTCAATTTAATTACTTGTTGTGAATATTAATGCCATAATCTTAGCAATCTTTTTAAAATTTCTGCTGACGGGGAATTCCTAATGGGATTTCCTAAAATTTTTACTACTGCATTATTTTTATTTGTCGGATGAGCTTTCGATGTTAGCCCCAGCAACTGGGTTAGAACGCCAACCACCATGACATTTTACTGTTAACGAATCTGCACCCGAATCTGCTAGCAGTGACGTGAAGGATCACTTGAAACAGCCCGAGTACTCTTCAGGGGGCACTAGTTTCAAGACAATTTTCTTTGACAGTCTTCTAAAAGTATTGATACTCATGGGATGTCGGGTAGATTTGTCTTTCTTATGTTGAACGAAAATTTGTCAATGATCAACCTTATTGGGACGATGTAACTGTGAATAATTTCAGCTATATCTCGATCAATTATCTAAAAAAGTCTCTGAATATTTTGATTTTAGTGTTTGGCAAAGTAAAATAGAAACATCCACTTTCTTCCTTTACATTGTAGGGATGTAAATTTGTAAGTTCTTCTCTTCTGCAAGCTCCAGCAAATCCAACACTTTAGGTCACCTTCGTAAAAAAAAATTCTTTACTATCCGCTCCTGTTAAAAATTTGATTACATCCATTTTCGTGAATACTCTTACTTCTTTGGTCGATGGCCCTTTCAATTGCTTTTAAGAAATGCAATTAAATTCGTATGTTCACTTATATCAGTATCATGTTTTGTGAAAATGATCGTACGTGTTATGAAATAATATGCCCGTAAAGATGAAGGCGTACAAGCTTTTGGCACCAGACATTAACACTGGACCTTCTAGTCCACTCTCAGTCGGCACTGAGGGGTTAACCAGCATTTCACCAGGTTCCGCGACGGGGCAAGGAGGGAAGTGCTGGGGCGGAACTTTCTATCTATTGTTAATGTTTCTGTTCGGTTTGGGTAAACTACTAAATATGATTATATCTCCTCATTTGCCAAATTGCGAATCTTCTTGTCTCTTCACCATTTATCATTTTCTGAAAATGCCATCTTGAATTTCGTTTCCGGTATCAGACCTCAAATAGCTTTTAAAGCATGTTACTCAATCTAATGATTGCAAATTGTCAAAAATGCTTATATTATGTGGGAAAATGCAAAAATACTACAAACTTCAATGTGAAATATTTTTTATTCATTAACCCTGTAATACCCAAAACATTTTTTCGTTTGTTCTAAATTAGGGAGCTTTACTGATTTTTGCTTGTATGATTACCACACATTCCTATAATTGGAAAGGTTTTTTTTCTAATTTTATTTTTCTTTATAACCCTTGCCCTTTTAAAAGGGTGATGAGCAAGTAGGTAATAGGAAAATAATATTAATTGGAATACATTTTTAGGGAAAAAAATTGCAACCAAATTTCTACTGTTTCTAAAAAAATATTCAAATTCCTATTTCTTAGTATGATAATCTAGGAAATGACGTATACGTAAGGCTACATTTCACTTGAAACATTTGGTTTAAAGCTTTTGGTGGCAAAGCCTGCAACCAGATGCAGGCTTTGTCACGACCTTGGTCTAGTACAAAATGATCATATTTGGGATTAATTATTTTCTAAGAATGATGGGCAACCAAACTGTTTTCCTAGAACACTGCCTCGATTAGTACTGTTTGTTTCTATAAGGGATATTGCAGCATCGCGTCTAAATGCGAAGTGGTCCATCTTGCCTTCTTGTTTTTTGTGAAGCTGCCAAGCAGAGTAATGAGCAATGCAACACCTTACAGCTGTGGTTGAAGGGTCTTATTGAAGGATTTATGAACATACTA
>JAEQML010073145.1:0-15116 GCA_016904865.1 Pissodes strobi
TATTAACTTTTTAAATTTAAAAATAACTTTTTATTTTTTTAAATCACTATAAGAAAATAATTTGGTTGACATACCAGCAAATTCCTTGTAATACATTTGTTTGCAAAATGGTGATCCATATTGTAGCTGCAACCTTCCAGTCGTTGAACTTTGACATTCGGCTGCAAGTCGTGCGCATTTGTAAATAGGATTTAATGTATTTAGTCTCCATTTATACGGAATGATCACAGATGGATTCTGATTATCGTATATAGATGAAAACTAGATAAATTAAATCTCCAAGGTCAACCAGGAGACTTATATATTCAAAATGTTGCCTTATCTCTTAAGTTTACTAAACGAAAAACTTTTGTGTTCCTTCAACTTTTTTAATTTTATTTTATTATGGTTTGTCTGAATTTCAGTCAATTTCAGTATTCACTGAATATGAATACCATAATTTTTTTCTTCTGGCTTATAATATCAATTAAGCAAACGAAAGGGCAGCAGCTTTTGTGAGATGTGCCGGGCTGACGTCTGCTCCTATTATAGTTTACTATTTCACGAAATGAATTACTTTTTTTCTTTATTTTCTAGACAAATTACCTCCAATTCTTGGTAGGTCATTTACTGTGTCATACGATCTCAGAACATGTTTTCACATTCTAAAGGGTGTACCAGTTGAGATCAACCCCTTATTCTCTTCCTATATTGGCAGTGAGATCACCCTCACTGGCTTATTGAATGTAACTGCTTGTTCTGCGATATTGGCATTTCAAGAACTTCACTTTTTGCAGATATACAGACAAAAGTCAATTTAGAACCTTTGAATTACTAAGGGCTGACCTTTCTATTCACTTCTCATCAGTTCTTAACTGTCCCACTCGAGCTGTGACGTTTGCCAATTGATGTTGGGTTATTGCTGCAATGAATTGGACCAAATTCCTGTCACCCCAGGTTCGAACCTTCTCCAGATCTTGATTAATTGTTGTAATCTGCTCCTGTGTGTGATGAGAGGTCTCAGTCGCTGGTAAAGGTTTTTCTGATCTAAATTGGGAGACAAGGTACTGACATCCGCAAAGCTGGAATCAGAATTATTGGATTGTGTCAGCAGGTCATTAATATAGATGAGGAATGACGCTGATGAAATTGTTGCACCCTGAGGCACTCCCGCGTTTGATGAATGTGTCTGAGATGTGTCCATCAACTGCAACGTGCAGAGATCGGTTCTTACGGAAACTGGCAAGCCAGCTGCAGAGAGACGCTGGCAGTCCGAAAGACGGCACTTTGTTGGGCAATCCGGCATGCCAAACTCTGTCAAATGCCTTCGAAATAGTTCTCAATTACTCCATATATGAGTGACATAAACCAATATATCTCCTACCGATCTCTATTTGCGGAAGCAGTATTGGTTATCGCTAATTATTCTGTTAGTTTCGAGGTACTTGGGTGTTTATTGACTACACGTTCCATGACTTTGGAGATTATTGGAAGCAAGGCAATTGAGCGATAGTTTGAAAGCGTAGTTTTCTTGCTTTTTTTTGGAACAGGTTGTACTCAAGCGACTTTTCAAGAAGATGGGTAAAACCCTTTTCGGTAAGACAGACAAAAAAGTCTGGAAAAATTGGGTGCTAGTTCGTTGGCGCAGTTGTTTAACACGATGACAGATATTTCATTCGGCCCTGATGCTTTTTGCGTATCTACACATTAAGGATTTTACGAATGTCACAGTGGTGAAACTTAACTTCTGTCATGGTAGTATTAATGTGGGATATGGTGGGGAGAGCCTTGCCATGGAGGACGTTTAAGGTAGAGTGCGATGAAAACATTTCGGCGAACATGTTTGCTTTTTTGTTAGCTGTAGTGGCCGTGACCCCGCGTTCGTCCGTCAAAGGAGGAAGTGACGTTTTTGTAATGTTATTACTTACTGCCTTTGCTACTGGCCAGAACCTCTTGGAGCCACTGGGGCATTGCAAAAGTTTATTCGTGTTCTTTGATTGTGTTTGTCCTTAGTTCTGTCAATTATACGTTTGTATTCGTTTCTCGCTTGGGTAAAATAACTGCGACTTTCAGCGGTCTGATTTTGCTGCCAGTACTTGTAGGCTTGTTGTTTCCTACCTACGGCTCCTTCCCATCCTATGTTAGACCAGGGCTTTCCTTTCGACGGTAACTTGATGGAATTTGGAATGTATGATTCCATTCCGGAGGCGATTACTTGTGTAATCTCTTCGCAATAGACTGACGTGTCGTCAGTGCCAAAGCAGACGTTGAACCAAGGAAAATCCTGGTAGAACTCTCTTAGATCCTCCCAGTTTGCACAATTGTATTACCAGTTTTTGCATGGCAATGGTGTATCCTTCTGTGGGAGTGACAGATTACAAACCGTTGTAAAAAGTTTGTGGTCGGAAGTATTTAATGGCGGACCAACTGTAATTGTGTACTGATCAGGATTTGTAGTTAGAAAAAGATCCAGGAGGACGGCAAATTCAACCTTCTCTGAGATCCGAGTTTGATCGTCTACAAGTTGAGTAACCCCGCAGATGATTGTAAATGCTGCAGCTTCTCTACCTTCGTTGTCGATCTTGTTACGATGTCTGAGCCAGTTGGAATCTCCCAGTACGATTATTTCTGAATTGGGGTGGTCGACTTTTATTGAATTAAAAGTAGTAGCTAGTGTTGTAAGAGAGCTTTGGTAGGCCCTATCGCTCGGAGGGCGATAGAGACAGCATATGAACTTGCGTAGTCCCTTGGCAGTGAACTTGAGCCAAATGACGTCAAGGTTGTTCGGTTCGTGTGTTTCCTCGCGGTGACACAAAAGGTCGCTTCGGATAAAAAGGCATATTCCGAACTTATGTCTAAATCGGGAGTGTAAGTCGTAGCCAGGGTAGAGGTAGTTTACTGTTGTTTTTGAAGAACATACTTTTGTTTCTATAAGGGCTAATATGTGTGTTCTATTTGTTTGTAGGCGCTGTTGTACCGAATTAATCTTTGTATTTCGACCTCTTATGCTGCCAAAATTTATTCTAAATTGGTTCGGTATCCTTGTTGCTTGTGAAACGTTGCATGAAGATCCGAATGGCGCGGGGAGTGTACCCCCGGAATGTTTTGATCCTGGGAGCGCCATCATGGCCATATATTGCTATTGTGAAACCCGGTACCACCAGCACGGAAGCGTAACGTGATTTGGAAAACCACCTTGCGTCTCCCAGTTCTGGTGGGGTGGTCCTTTACCGAACGATGTGAGTAGGCATATGCATCTACCACCTAGGGCCGCTTCGACTGTATGCACCGGCCTCAGACTTATTTCTTTGGTGGTCCCTAGTCTAAAAGGGGTGAGAATGGGGTTTGTTAGATCAGTTGTAGTGATCAGTTCTAGACTTTGTACTTTGGTGTTCCCCATTCTGGGGCGTTACTATCCGTAATGAAACTGCTCTCACCAGTTTGACCCTCCTGCCAGCTAATATAATGCAGTCCCTTTTGTCACAAACTGTCATTGATCAGCTCCAGACTTTGTACTTCGATGTTCTCCAGCCTGGCGGAGGACGATGAGATTTGATGGGCCACATCCCGTGGCAATTCGGTATACATACTGTCATTGATTAGCTCTAGACTTTGTACTTCGGTGTTCTCCAGCCTGCTCTCAAAACCTAATATTTTTTTAACATATTGATGTAAAAAAGTCATTTAAATCAAATTCTTTTTCTTAAAATTTTCTTAAGCATTTACCCTCATTCCGTTAGTGGGGCGTTCTTTTGCTTACTTTGCAGGTAACACAGATGATGGTTTAGGCCGAAAGCGCTCTGTTATGCCTTTATAAGAAGTTTTTTTTGATAAAATCTTTTGCATTGAATAAAACGTTTTTCATTCAGCATGTTTCATCCATACATACAGCACATACTCTACATTAAGCTTCAACTGCAGTATGGTAGATTTAGTTGAATGATATAGAAGTCTCTATTCGGAGAGAGTCACCGCTCAAGTTGACATATGGTTTCTGAACACTTACATTAGGGAGGATGTTACACCTAAGTTCGCCACAGTTAAATTTCCAAAAGGTTTCTCTTAGATTTAAACAAGATCTTCAACTTAAACTTAACTTTGTAAACACTATGCTAGTTTAAATTTGATCAATAGAACACTAAAGAAAAATTGTGATAACTTTGTTAATCAATTTATAGAGCAGTAGCTTGGTACTCTAAGAGCATACAGAGTTCCGCGTGAATCAAATTATCCACAAAGACAAGCGTGTCTGTCAATGACTGAAGCTGAAAAACGCTGAGCGGGACAGTGTGTTGGGTCTACCATCAGATGTTATGCCTACCAAAACTAACTATTACCAGGCCTATGACGTCCTCCTACCAGAGAGGAACGAATATGCAAAAGACTCGGAACATCTGAGAATAACTTAGAATAGTTACAGGAGCCGCTGCATGGAATAAAAATTGTAAGGTTTAGCTTCAGTGTTCCCTAGGCAAACATGCAACCATTTTTCAGGCTTAAGTTAAAGCCATTCATAGGATAGTGGCTCATCGATAGAGACTGAAAAGGCAAGTCAATAAAAATATTCTCGGACAGTCAAGCGTCTTTAAAAGCTCTTGAATCTAGCCGTTGTTCATTGAAGGCAGTATGAAACTACCATGCGCACTCATCAAACTAGATAGAGAAAATAAAGTTACACTGGTCTGGATACCTGGACATACAGGATATGAAAGCAACGAATGAGCTGATGCTCTTGCGAAGCAGGCATCCGCAACGGCCTTATAAGACCAGGATCAGTACTGAGAATAGCTTACAACACAGCTAAAGAAGATATCTGCAGGTGGATACAACAGCAATTTGTAGACAAATGAAGAGAGTTACCGGGCCTGACTCATTCAAAGATGGCAGTGAATCTGGCATCAGGAGTGAGAACTAGACAACCTCTTCAATTTTGCCGACAGCAGGTACAGGCTGTAGTTAGCATGCACACTGGCCATTTTCGGTTGAGAAGCCACAAGATAGGCACTATTACTGGTATTTTTCCTTGTTGGAAGACTGCTGGCGTCACGCCGGTATTCAAAAAGAAAGAGAGAGGTGATTTACATGATTACAGACCTATAACAACATTGTGCAACTTTTCTAAATTATTTGAAATCTGCTTATAGGGTCAAATTTATTCTCAAATAAAATCATGTATCCCCGGATGAGCATGGGTTTATGGAAAAAAGGTCATGTGTCACTAACTTGGGTTGCCTATCACAGTTTATTTGCTGAGTTCTTGATAATCAAAACCAAATTGATGTAATCTATACAGATTTTCAAAAGGCATTTGACCAAATTGAATTGTATATTTTGTTGCACAAATTGAAAGAGTTGGGGTTTTCTGGAAAGTTGCTTAAACTGATTGAGTTTTATTTTCTGAAAAGGACTCAGTTTTTGGAGGTGGACGACTTTGAGTCTTGTAAATATGTTGTCAGGTCAGGGGTTTCTCAAGGTTCGAACTTAGGACCAATGTTATTTTTGTTATTTATAAATGACCTTGCGGAATGCCTGACATGCCTATAATTACTGTTTGCCTATGACCTAAAGATTTATTGCTGCGATACCACTTTTTTTGACTGCCAACAACTACAAAATGAGTTGAATTTGCTAAGTGAATGGTGTGAAAATAATAGACTTAACCTAAATGTCTCCAAGTGCTTTGTGGTTTCTTACTCTAGAAAAAAATACACATTAAATTATCCGTATCAAGGATCTAGGTGTAACTTTTGATTATAAATTTACGTTTAACGATCATTTGCAGTCAGTCATGTTATCTGCATCAAAATTACTTTGATTCATTATAAGAAGCTGTAGAGCATTTGAAAACCAAAAGCACTAAAAGTTTTATTTAACATTACGGCGAGCATGTTTGCTTTTTCCTGAGCTTTAGCCGCCGTGAAGCCGCGATCATCTGTCAAAGGTGGAAAAGACGTTTTTGTAAAGTTATTACTTGCTGCATTTGCTACCGATCAGCAACTCCTTGAGCTACTGGGGCATTGCAAAAATGTATTCCTTGTCCTTTGATTGTGTTTGTCCTTAGTGTAGTCAATCACACGTTTGCATTCGTTTCTCGCTTCGGTGATATGATTGCGACTTTCAGCAGTCTGATTTTGCTGCCAGTACTTGTAGGCTCGTTGTTTCATACATCTCTTTTCTACCGGCTCTTTCGCATCTTCTGTTAAACCAGGGCTTTCCTTTTGACGGCAACTTGATGGATTGTGGGATGCATGCTACCATTTTTGAGGAGAGTACTGGCCATAGACTGATGGGTCGTCATTGCCAAAGCAGACGTCGAGCTAAGGAAAATTTAGGTAGAGCTCTCTTAAATTCTCTCAGTTTGTACAATTCTAATGCCAGATTTTACGAGGCAGAGGTGGCAGGATACAAACCGCTGTACTGGTCAGGATTTGTGGGCAGAGAAAGATACAGGAGGGCGGAAAGTTCGTCCATCTCTGAGGTCCGAGTTGGTTTTTCTACAAGTTGAGTAAAGTTGCTGATGGCAAATGCTTTAGCTTCTCTATCTTCTTTGTCGGTCTTGTTGTGAAGTTTCAGCCAGTTGGTTTTACGGGTTGGGGTGGTCGACCTGTATTGAATTAGAAGAGGTAGCTAGTGTTGTAATAAAAGTTTGGTAGGCTCTGTCGCTCGGAGGGCGATAGAGACAGCATATGAATTTGGTTTGGCAGTGAACTTGAGCCACATGATGTCAAGGTTGTTCGGTTCGAGTGTTTCCTCGCGGTGACACGAAATGTCGCTTCGGACAAAAAAAAGCATATTCTGCACTTATGTCTAAATCGAGAGTGTACGTCGTAACCATGGCAGTGGTAGTTTACTGTTGTTGTTGTAGAACATACTTGTGTTTTTGTAAAGGCTATTATGTGCGGTCTACTTGTTTGTAGATGTTGATTTACCGAATTAATGTTTGTATTCAGGCTTCTCATATTGCAGAAATCTATTCTAAATTGGTTCGGTATCCTTGCTAACTCGCGGATGCTGTGACAGTATCATTTCATTCCATGCGTGCGCGCGCACCTGCGCGTCATGTCTTCGTGATGCAACCAATCGTTTGTATGTGCCCTGGTGGTCTAGGGGTTTGCATGATTAGCCTTCACTTCGGCGACTCGAGTTTAAAACCCGTCGGTGTTTTAATTTTTTTTAAGGTTATATTTCTAAACTGTTTTTTTCTTGTTTTTGGGTATGTCTTGGGTTAGATTGGGTTAGCACCTGGTTAGTTTCCTTTTCTTGAGCCCCAGTAGCGAGCGGTAGCGAGCGGAAGGCCATTCGAAAAGTGAAATATGCGAAGGAATGAAATGATACTGTCGGAGTATCGTCGAGTTCCTTGCCGCCTGTGAGAAACGCTGCATGAAGGGCCTTCAGGGCCATCCGGCAGCCGGAGATCCGAATGGCCGGGGAGTTTACCTTCGAAATATTTTGATTCTGGGAACACTATTATGTCCATGTATTCTTACTGTGAAACCCGAAACCATCAACGCGGAAGCTGATCGTGATTCGGAAAAACCACTTAGCGCTTCTTAGATCTGGTCGGGTGGTCCTTCATCGACGATTTCAGCCCTCACTGGAACTCAAAAATTTTACACAACTTCTCGTCACAAAATTTCGACAGATTGCACTTTTTAAAAAATTAACAACTGTTGCCATTGCCTGAATATTCAAGTTCAATATGAGATCATATATTCCTTAACATAGAGGACCTTTTGATTGATTTTTTTTGTGCTTATCCAGAGAAAATTTATATTTCTTTCGTAAAAAATACTGGTTTTGCAATTAATAGCTTGTATCTTCATCAAAATGCTGCTACCCGACTGAACTCTCGCTTTTCAAAAGTTTATTTAATGTACAGGGTGGGCAAATAAGCGAGGTAGGCGGCTGTATCTCAGCAACTACTAGTCGTAGAGACTTGCAGTAAAAACTTATATAACTAAAGTGACCAAAAGAAAACACTGGAAATAATTTTCAGGTTCATACCTCTACCGCTAGGGTCGCAATAGCTATGGTCGGGTAGAAAAATGAATTTTACTCAAAAATGTTTTATTATACGTTGATAAAAGAATACCATCACTGTTATCCTCGTTAAATTCTGCATCTTTTTTTGTTCATCACTTTTGATTGTAGGGCATGAAATAAGGGGGGGGGGGGGGGGGGGTGGGGGGGGGGGAAGGGAGAAGTCTGATTGATTGATACGCCTATAACTTTAGTTTGACTCAACATATTTGAGCAAACTAGGTCTCGTTTGAGAGAGAAAAACTTGCCTATTAAGAACAAAATATACTTATGACAAATTGGTGTTTGCTGTTCCCGCTATGGGGCGCCAATTCAGAAGTTCATGGTTTTTTTTTTAAATTTTTCTCCGAAATTTCAAATATAATGATACCATTATTTTAACAGAAACAGAAAGTAGATCAAATTTGCAGGAAAAAACCTCCAAACCGCATATCGATAACTTCACGCGTTCAGGAGTTATTGCCAGAAGAGCATTTTTTAACAATGCATGTATTGGAAAACAAATTATTTTTCGAATTTTTATGGTCAAGCATGTCATGATTAAAGTAAAAAATGTTTTATTAACAAAAATAATCAAAACAATCATGAAAATAGCATTAATGATACTATAATAATAACATAACAGAAAATAAGCTCGAAAATAAGTGTAAATTGTGACTTAGAACTGCTCCAATATTTTTAGAAATTTGGTGCAACAATTGAACGAAGCTTATCTCGGGTACCCAGTTTTAGTATAATAGTTATCGTGATATTTCTCCTAAATTAAAATAGCAGCCGAAAATTTGGAAATATGAGTAGAATAAAATGAAAATTTTGTCCTTTTTCTGATGAATTTCGGACTCAGTAATTCACACGTATATTTTTATACTTTTTCACATTTAATAGGCCGTAGAAACGAAAAACAAACTTCTTTGAAAGAAACGTGGAATTTGGCAGTTTACTTTGTCCTAAATTCTGTAGGCGTGGCAATGGAAGAACTGAAGACAATATTATTAATGTCCTGGCATACATAGAGTATAATAGGCAGATAGGAATTAGGGCATTATCTTCAAACTACTATTACTGTTCGTAATATTTTAAAAGACTACATTAATTACCATATCCTGCTTCTTCAACTGCCAGCGGCTGAAATCGAAGCTGCAATTTTCTCCTCCCAACAAAGATTGAAACAATGTGTGCAAGGGGAGGCAGTGTAAGCACATGAGACATTAAATTGAAATGTTTTATTCGAATTCGGTCCTTTAAATCATTGTTTAATGATTATTTTTGATAATATATATTTTTTTTGTAATAGCCATGGCATGCTTGACCACAGATGCTCGAAACTTATTCGTTTTTTCAATGCATGCATTGTTAAAAAATGCTCTTCTGGCAATAACTCCTGAACGCGTGAAGTTATCGATATGCGGTTTAGCGGTTTTTTCCTGCAAATTTGATCTACTTTCTGTTTCAGTTAAAATAATGGTATCATTATACTTGAAATTAAAAAAAACCATGAACTTTTGATTTGACGCCCCCTAGTGGGAGCAACAAATGCCAGTTTGTCATAAGTATATTTTGTTCTTAATAAGCAAAGTTTCCTCTCTCAAATATGTTGAGTCAAACTAAAGTTATAGGCATTTCAATCAGTCAGACTCCCCCCACCCCCTTACTTCATGCCCTACAATCAAAAGGGATGAACAAAAAAGATGCAGTATTTCACGAGGATTACAGTGGTGGTATTCTTTTATCAACTTATAATAGAACAGTTTTGAGCAAAATGCATTTTTCTACCCGACCATAGCTATTGCGCCCCCTAGCGGTAGAGGTATGAACTTGACAATTATTTCCATTGTTTTCTTTTGGTCACATTAGTTATATAATTTTTTACCGCAAGTCTCTACGATTAGTAGTTGCTGAGATACAGCCGCTTACCTCGCTTATTTGCCCACCCTGTACATACTAGAAATCTATTACATAATTTTTTAATCACATCTAGTTTGGTGTTAGCTTATCTATATTTCAATAGGGCTGTTTTAATTCTAAAAAATAAAAATTGAAAAATTTCCATAGCTCAACGCTATAATTTGTTTTTTTTTAAGTAAATAAAAAATCTATAAAATTACCGGTAATCCAATTTACACACTACCCTTGACATCACTTTGCTAATCTGATCTATCTTAGTGTCAGCCAGTCTGCATTCATTTTTTCCAGAATCTGTAAGAGGGGGTTGAGTCAGCCTTGCCCATCTCCGCAACACTGAATATGAATGCCATAAAACATTTTCGTTTGGTCTTATAATATCAAGTAAGCAAAAGAAAGAAAAGCAGGTTTTGTAGTTTGTTTTGGTATGACGTCTGCTACTAATATAGTTTACTATTTCACCTAATTAAGTACGGTTTCTTCTTTATTATCTAGACCTAATAATAAGATTTAAAATTTAAAATTACCGCCATTTCTTGGTAGGTCATTTCCAGTCTAATCGGGTTACTTGTCAACCCAGTCAATAGAGCACCTTTGACTTTTGGCTTTTAACCCGAAAAATTTGGTTCAACCCTTGTTTCTCCTTTTTAACACGCTTTTATTAGCTTCACCTGTATGTATGTTTGTTTGTTTGTAACTGACGAATGCCAGATAGTTTAAAAAAACTAAAAAAAACACGCTTTAATGATCAATCGAACTAAAAAACAAAAAATGATTATTAATACAGGCAGAAAATAATAATGAACGAAAAATATTAGTATTATTGTGAAAAAAGCTTGGGGTGCTCGATGTACAGGGTTATTCATTATATTTTGACACACACCTGCAACCGTAATTACAGGTAATACAAAAAAAAAACTTAAATTCAAAAGTTGTATGGTTTTTAATATATTATCTTTTAGAAATGTTGAAATAAAAAAAATTGCCTGTCAAATGTCAAAAAACCGAATAACCTTAATTTTTTTAAATGAAATACCCTGTATATTATTACATATTGGGATTGTGCGAATAAGTCTAGACATATTTCATGAGTAATGTCCTATACCTCTCTGTAACGGCTTTTGAAATATTGACAGTTGAAAATCGACCATTTACCAAGTTTGACAGCTTGTAAAATCTAAACGGCTAAAGATAGAACAAAACGGATTGCACTTTCCTATAGTGGTTTGTCATAAGCTATCGTACGACACTAACTTTTTATTTAACCAGAGGTTAAATTTATCCGGGATTTTTTAACCTCTGGTTCAATCTAAAATTAGCGTCATACGATATCTTATGAAAAACCAATATAGGAAAGTGCAAACCGGTTTGTTCTATCTTTAGCCGTTTAGATTATACAAGCTGTCAAACTTGGTAAACGGTCGATTTTCAACTGTTAATATAGAACATTATTCATGAAATATGTCTGAACCTTTCCGCACAATCCAAATATGCAATAATATAGAGGGTGTTCCATTTAAAAAAATTAAGGTTATGCAGTTTTTTGACATTTGACAGACGATTTTTCTCTTTTGATGTTTCTAAAAGATAATGTATAAAAAAACCACACATCTTTTGAATTTAAGTTTTTTTTTGTATTACCTGTAATTACGGCTGCAGGTGGGTGTCAAAATATAATGAATAAATATATAGCACAAAGCGCCCCATGCTTTTTTCACAATAATACTAATATTTTTCGTTCCTTATTTATTTTCCGCCTGTATTAATAATTATTTTTTGTTTTTTAGTTCGATTGATCATTAAAGCGTGTTTTTTTAGTTTTTTTAAAATATATTTATTTATGTGAACTTTTTCCAAAAAGTGTAGTCCTGTGAAATTTGAATGTGACTTTTGTCAATTGATATTTTTGGATATGTAGTTCGTTTTCCACTGACAAGTAAGTAAAAGAACTCCTAATCTATTTCCCTTTATCACTCTTCCTACTTTTTTTTTTCAACTATTTTTCAACTGCTTTCAAATCTTAATAATGTTTTAGCATATTGACGTAACTATGTCATTTAAATCAATTTCCATGTCTTAAAACTTTCTTAAACTTTTACTATCATTCTGTTAATGAGTGGTTCTTTTACTTACTTTGCAGGTAACACTGATGACGGCTTAGACCGAAAGCGTTCTGTTATGCTTTTAAAAGAAGAAGCCCCTTTTTTTGATTAAATTTTTTCCATGGAATACAAAAGCGTTTCGTTTAGTATGTTTCGTGCATGCACACAGCCTTTACTCTGCTTACCAGATAAGGGTATAGGGCATCTTATCTCGTACACAGTATCTTCAAATTACATACGTATTTGCCTCTGTTATTCGGCGTAAAACCTTATAAGTAATCGTGAAACAAATGTATTAGCCGAAAGCGAGGTTTAATTAATACAAAATGCAGTACTGAACCAGAATGAAAATAAGAAAATATAGTTGTAAAAAATGGTTAAATATTTCGAAGCTCTTACTAACAGAAAACAAACAGGAAAATATTATCTACAAAATAAGATATAATATTCTTGAAACGTAAAGCAAAAAGGGTCCCTGAATACGGTCATATTCTTCATAAACAGTTTAATGTAGAGAAGGCGTAATGGGCCAAGGTTTTTTTAAATCTACGGCCCTGTATAATACTGAATTTTTAGATTATACGAAACATTTTATGAAATTTGAAATAACATACACTGTACCTAAATTAAATTGTTTTCAAACTAGAGACGTTAGAAAATTTACATTCTACGTAATTTGGAAGGCATTATCATCTAAACGTTGTTTCAAAAAAAGATGATTGCATTTTTCTCTCTAAGTGTTTAATGACCTATTTTCAACGTTAACGTTCTTCTAGTGAGAAATAAACAATTTTCTGGCTTATTGCTGCGTGCTTAACTGACAATAATTAGCGTCAGATGACATATTGTTAAAAACTAAGAAATCCATTTTGTTACAAATTAAACAGCTTAAATTCAATAGTCTTTTAAATTATGGAAATTTCAAATTTTTTATGTCATTAGTTCGAATGCAATTTAGACCATAGCTTTACCTTTTTTTAAGTGACATATTTAATAACTTATGTGATTTTAAATTCGAATAAACCAATGTCAAACTGAATCGAAATTAGGAATTAAAATTTGTTAGGTACTTTATAAATAATTCGATTCTAAAATTAGAGCAGCTTTGGCTATTACATTTTTCACTAACATGCATTATTTTTGCAATAATTGGGTATTTTAGCTTTATGATGCTTTATATAAAATTTTCTAGGGACTCTTCCTCCTCTTTGCTTTTTTGGCCCCCATTCAATCTGCCCCTGCAAAATCATGCATCAAAGATCGTGTTTGCGTACAGAACTGAACACATGAATTATACAAACTTAAATTCAAAAAAATATTCGATGTTTTATTCAAGTAGTCCTTAAACGTAACAATATTGCCCTTACTGAACAGAGGAAACATAATTAGCAACACAAAACATCTGACGGAGAATAGATAAATAAACCGTCAAAAACTCACCATACTACTAATTAGATACCTGGAAAAGTTTTACCTAAAAACGAGGACTTTGATTGATTCTCCCAAAAATAAGTGAAATGCATTTAGGAAACTTTCACTGGCTCCATATTAATTTTCCCCTCCATTATCAGGTGTCAAAGTATGCTTTAAAAATAACAGATTCTACTTATGTTGGGTTAGCTTTTCTCTTGGTAGTTCATTGCGCATATTTACACTTTACTGCGAAATCTGTGTAATAGATTAAACTACATTTTTGCTGGATTTGAATTAAGTGCGACAATTTTTATAAGCTATAGCAAACTTTTTATGTGATTTTTACAACTTAGGCAGGGGTAATCAATATAGTTTTTAATATTGCATTTGTCTCGCCTAATAAGATGAGCTAAAAACAAATGCCATGAAAGCTCAATTAAAGTGGTTTTGAAGAGCAATCCTTGTCTTACAGTTTTAAACTAACACACACTGATTTATTTTATATTACTCTCAAATATTTTGCTTGTTCTGAACAAAAGAATTAGGGGAATTCGGTGAATTGCAGCTCTGTTCCCGTCAGACAAGAAGGTAATACAACTTTTCCAACTTCACTTTATAGCCGCAATGCTTCGAAACCTGTGTTTGGCATACGACAACGCGTACGTGAATGAGTTACAAATAGCTTATTCATAAAACACGAACAACACATGAATAACATTGAGCCAATGCTAATGGTAAGACTTGCAAGAAAAATTTCACCCTCTGTCGAAGTTTACCTCAAAATGTCCTTTCTGAATAACTGTATTTATGCTAAAAGCTGATTTGAGAATATATATGTCAAGCGTAACGTGCTGAACTTTATATTGGAAGGAAATATTTATAGTTCATAAAAAGCCTCACCAGAAACAAGGGGACATTGTAAATTTGAAAAATTGAAGCTGATATGTTCTATGTTTAAAGGTGATCCTTATATAACTAGTAGGCTTATTAAAATAAGATCAAATTATAATTTTTCTAGAATTCCCATTTACGTAGGTTTAAATCGATTGAGAAGTTGCTTAGTATTACACATATTTTACCAGTTTTCAGAATCTTGGCATTGAAATGTTACATTTTTCACAATCCGGCTGGGTACAAAGTGATATATACTTTGTGGTTTGTGTTATCGTCTAAAAATCAAAATTATAGAACCCAAAAATCCAGATTCACCGAAAACCGTCCTGCAATCAGCTTGAACATAAGTGGGAAACTTTCGACGGCATGGACTTCCTCTCACTTCTTTTTTTCAAAGTGACATCGAACTTGGTCTCACTTACTGACCTTGACTGTCCTTGTCCCCCTTGTGGCAATATTTTTGACCTAGCGATTATTTGAAGGTTGACTTTGTATGACTTTGAGCAAGGCCATAAACACTTGACTTGCTACCACTTAAGCCCATTAATATGACTTTGAGATCAATGAAGGATGACTTTGTATGACCTTGACATGGATGTCTATGACTATGAATGAGATATCTGAAGTAACCTAGTGAATAAATTTGATGTTTGACTGTAACTTTGTATTACTTTGTTCTGGAAAGTCCTAAATCGTAATTCACATGGCCTGGAACTTGAGTGAATTCGACCTTGACTTACTTTCAGAATATGAACTTAAGTTCACTCATGACCTTGGGAACGTTGT